>JARQOD010000282.1:137555-174044 GCA_033576555.1 Oophaga sylvatica
TTTTTTTTTTTTTCCCCTCTGTATCTTGGGTGCTGGGGAGGATTTTTTCTCTCAATGGAGTTTGCACAGTTTTTGGGCCCGTGTGGATCAGTTGCCAGGGGGTTTTCAGATTTTATTGCGGCATACTTGTAGGTTCCCTGTTGGGGAAAACCTAGGTTCCCCATGCCAGATTTGTTTTTGGGGGTTCAAAGCTAAGTTTCAGAATTTAAAAAATTAATTGAAAATTTTTTTTTGGGCCTTTAAAAAAAAAAAATCAAAGTTTAAGGGAAGCAGCGCGGGAGGTTCAAATTGTATCTCTCCCCTGCGCGGCGTCCTCAGGTTTGGGTTTTTTTTCCCTAAAACCTGGGGACCCTGTTTTGGGGGGGTGATGTTGATGCATTTTTTCGGCGGGGGGGTTATTGTAGGGATGAGCCTAAGTCATGATCAAGTGAAAAAGCCTTGTTGGCATTAAATGGGGGCTTGATGGCTGGTTTCCCCCCAGGGGATTCCGTAGGGGGGCCCCAGCCCTGCCCAAAATTGAATGACGACGTTTGGCCCCCTTTTTCCCGGGAAAGGGGTCGTCAGATAATGTAAAGGATGTTATGGTGGGATTCCCTGTCCCCTCTGGTCTCAATGATTCTATGTCATTAGCGATTCAAATTGACAGACGTTTGCGTGAGCGGAGAAGTATGCGTGGAATAGTGTTGCCTTGTGAACCAGCTTCTGAACCCATGCAGTGTGATAGAGTGGTGTCTGGGGCACAGCGTCATGAGTTTCGAAAGCGCAATGGGTTATGTTTCTACTGTGGTGATGCCTCTCATGCTATTTCAGTCTGCCCTAAGCGGGGAAGACGTTTTGCACGCTCAGTTGTCTTGGGTAGTGTTCAGACTAAGTTTTTATTAACTGTCACTCTGATATGCTCTCTGTCCTCATTTTCTGCTCAGGCTTTCGTTGATTCTGGAGCAGCTATTAACCTGATGGATTATGATTTTGCTAAACGTTGTGGGTTTCCCTTGATACCCCTACAGAAGTCTATTCCCCTACTGGGGATCGATTCTACCCCTTTGGCTGAGAATAAACCTCAGTTCTCTACTCAGGTGATAATGAGGGTTGAACCTGATCATCAAGAGTGCTGCAAATTTTTGGTTCTGTATAATCTGCATGATATTATCGTACTGGGTTTCCCTTGGTTACAGTCTCATAATCCTGTTTTGGATTGGAAATCTGTGTCTGTAACCAGTTGGGGCTGCCAATGTGTTAATACCAACACTCCTGTTTTTTCTGCCTCCCCCCAGGCTCAGGATGTTCCTGACTTTTTGATTGATTTTTCTGATGTATTTAGCGAAAGTAAATCTGCATCCTTGCCTCCCCATAGGAGCTATGACTGCGCTATTGAATTAGTGCCTGGTAGTAAATTCCCTAAAGGTCGCCTTTTTAACTTGTCTGTACCTGAACATGACGCTATGCGGTCTTATATCAAGGAGTCATTGGAGAAGGGTCATATCAGACCATCCTCTTCACCCTTAGGTGCCTGTTTTTTCTTTGTGGCCAAAAAGGATGGTTCATTAAGGCCGTGTATTGATTATCGTCTTTTGAACAATATTACTGTGAAATATCAATACCCGTTACCCTTGATTTCTGACCTGTTTTCCAGGGTGAAAAACGCTACTTGGTTTACCAAGCTTGACCTCAGGGGGGCATATAACCTTATTCGCATTAAGCACGGGGATGAATGGAAGACGGCATTCAATACCCCGGAGGGGCATTTTGAGTACCTTGTGATGCCCTTTGGGCTCACTAATGCTCCTTCTGTCTTCCAGTCCTTCATGAATGACATTTTCAGGGATTTTGTGGATAAATTTCTGATTGTTTATTTGGATGATATCTTGATTTTTTCTAATGACTGGGACTCTCATGTGAAACATGTTCGAACTGTATTCCAGATTTTGAGAGAGAATGCTCTGTATGTGAAGGGATCAAAGTGTCTTTTTGGCGTACAGAGGATCTCATTTCTGGGATTCATTTTGTCCCCATCTGTTATTGAAATGGACCCGGTCAAGGTTCAGGCCATCTGTGATTGGGTCCAACCTACTTCATTAAAGGCTCTTCAAAGATTTTTGGGTTTTGCCAATTTTTATCGTAAATTTATTGGTAATTTCTCGGTTATTGTTAAACCATTAACTGATTTGACCAAAAAGGGTTCTGATGTGGTGAATTGGCCTCCTGAGGCAGTCTCTGCATTTCAGGAACTTAAGCAGAGATTCACTTCTGCTCCTGTTCTACGGCAGCCTGATGTTTCTCTGCCATTTCAGGTGGAGGTTGATGCCTCTGAAATTGGGGCAGGTGCCGTTTTGTCCCAAAAGATCCAGAGACCTCTAAAAGTAACCCTTGTGCCTTTTTCTCTCGAAAATTTTCTCCTACTGAACGTAATTATGACGTGGGTAATCGGGAGTTATTGGCCATGAAGTGGGCTTTTGAAGAGTGGAGACATTGGCTGGAGGGAGCCAAACATCAGGTGATGGTCCTTACTGACCATAAGAATCTAGTTTATCTGGAATCTGCCAAGCGACTCAATCCTAGACAGGCCAGGTGGGCCTTGTTTTTCACACGTTTTAATTTTGTGGTTTCCTTTCTTCCTGGCACTAAGAATGTTAAGGCGGATGCCCTCTCGAGGAGCTTCCTTGCGGACTCTCCTGAGTTATCTGATCCTTCTGTTATTTTGAAAGAGGGTGTAGTTCTTTCCGCCATCTCACCTAATTTGAGACTTGCTCTGGAGGGGTGTCAGGAGGATAGGCCTGAGCACTGCCCTGTTGGAAAATTGTTTGTCCCGGACCAGTGGAAAAAGAGTGTGATGTCTGAGATTCATTGTTCCGCGTTGGCTGGGCATCCCGGAATTTTTGGTACCAGAGACTTGGTTAGTCGGTCCTTTTGGTGGCCTACCTTGTCTCGTGATGTCAGGGAATTTGTGCAGTCCTGCGGGACTTGCTCTCGCTCCAAGCCTTGCTCTCGCTCTAGTGGTTTGTTGATGCCATTGCCTGTGCCCAAGAGACCATGGACCCATATCTCTATGGATTTCATTTCCGACCTTCCTGTTTCTCAGAGAATGACCGCCATCTGGGTGATTTGTGATAGGTTTTCCAAGATGATACATCTTGTGCCATTACCTAAGTTGCCTTCCTCCTCTGAATTGGTGCCGTTGTTCCTTCAGCACGTGGTTCGTTTACACGGCATTCCTGAGAACATAGTGTCTGACAGAGGAGTCCAGTTTGTTTCCAGATTTTGGAGGACTTTTTGTTCTAAACTGGGTGTTCAATTGTCTTTCTCCTCAGCATTTTATCCTCAGACCAATGGTCAAACTGAGAGAACAAACCAGACATTGGAGACTTATCTAAGATGCTTTGTGTCTGCTCATCAGGATGACTGGGTCTCTTTTTTGCCTTTGGCTGAGTTTGCTCTTAATAATAGGGCTAGCTCTGCCACTTTGATGTCTCCGTTTTTCTGTAATTCTGGGTTTCACCCTCGATTTTCTTCAGGACAGACGGAGGCTTCTGTCTGTCCAGGTGTTGACTCTGTTGTGGAGCGTATGCAACAGATTTGGGACCGGGTAGTGGAGAGGTTGTCCCTCTCTCAGGAGAGGGCCCAGCGGTTTGCTAACCGGCATAGGACTGATGGTCCTCGGTTTAAAGTAGGGGACTTGGTCTGGTTGTCCTCAAAAAATATTCCTATGAGAGTAGCATCTCCTAAATTTAAGCCTAGGTTCATTGGACCTTATAAGATCATGGAGATTCTTAATCCTGTTTCTTTTCGTTTGCTTCTTCCAGGGACATTTAAGATCCATAACTAGTGTTGAGCGATACTGTTCGATATCTAAAAATATCGGATCGGAATGGTATCGCCGATATCACTAAATATCGTCGATATCCGATTCCGATACCGGAAGTCCCATGTAAGTCTATAGGAACAAAATATCGCAACTAAAAAAACACTTTCTTTCATTGTAAACACAAAATATACACACATAGAATACATATATATATATATACATGTCATTGTGACATATATATATACATATATTTATAGTTTATACACTTCTACATAGTAAAATAGACTCTGATTCAATTGCCGGGTAAAGCCGTGACATACCCATAGAAGTCGACGGGCTCGGTGCCGAGTACCCCCAAAACCTCTGGCTCTGTGCGACTCAACTTGGGCGTCACAAACAGGATTCTGTAGCTCGCTATAAGCGAGTCCTGTGTGCCTGAATTGAACTGGTTTTGTGCTTGAGAATTGCTAAAATCATCAGAGAATGTATTTGCCATTTTTCCGCCATATCTGCGTCATGACGAGGCACTGGTGAAGAAGAAGGGCGTGCTCTTCGTGGGTGTACACTCACTCAGTGGCGCGAAAACGATGGCCGACCACTCTAAATGGTACTGCAATGTAAGATCGTGCCCCACAGCTCTTGAGTTCCGCCTCCTCATCCTCCTCAGTGTGCGGAAACTAACACGAAGGTCCCGCCTCACTACAAAAGAGGGGCCCTCTCCAGATGCTAATGACACATGTGACTTGGCAGAGATGGCTAATGGACACGAGCAGAAGTGTGAAGGGATGGAGCAGTCAGAGCTCTCCCCCACGGAAGCGACCCGATCGCCACGGAATCACCGTTGGGCACCCGGCCTGTAAACCCTCCTACGCTGCAAGAAGCGGAGGATACCCTAAGAGGCCTGGCCCGGCACCGGGAGGAGGTCGCCAGGATGGAAGCCAGCTGGCGTGCCCTAAAACTAAACTTGGAGCGGCGCCAATCCCTCTTACCTGAAGTGTCTGTACCGGAAGGTGAGGCACCCGTTCTAGTAGAGGAGTCCGTGCGGGCATCCCAGCCCTTGCAATGTGATCCGGTTGACGTTGTCGCAGTGGAGGCACCCGTTCCTGCAAAAAACGCTGCACCGGCAGCACCCCAGATCCCGCTGTCTGCCCCCGTCGCTGAGACAGAAGAAGCGACACCCGTCCTCATGGAGGAGGCCGCGCAGGCACCAGAGGTCTACCTGTCTGTACCGGAGCCCCGACTGTCATCTGTTCCAGAGCCGGCTGCTTCCTCCGCAGGTGAGCGCCGCCAGGACTGTCGGGCGCCAGGAGAGCTGCCGCAAACCGGACATCGTAAGCTGCAGTTTGATGGTGGAGACATGGAGATGCTGGTGGAGGAGAATTACAACCGGCGTCAGGAGGAAGAGTGTAGACGTCAGGAGAGAGAAGCCGAGCGACAAAGGGAGCAGCACGAATCCCAGAAGCTTCGCCAACGTCACATCGAGAAGGACCGGGCAGATAAGGACCGGATGAGAAAAGATAAAGCAACCCTGAGGGAGCCGCGGCGTAAGGGTGCAGTACGGAGCTTTAAATTGAAAGCTGGTTGGGGCTTCATCCAGGAGCCTGGACTTTATTTAGAAGTGTTTGTGACCCGGCGGGACGTGGAGACTCACCTCCCAGAAGGACACCCGGGGAGGGACCTGTTGCCAGGAGACTTGGTAACTTACACCCGACACTGGGGTTACAATGGATGGTATGCCCTAAATGTCACCAGGTTCGACCCCTGGTCCCCAGAGTGTCAGGAACCTGTGAGACCCTCGGAGCCTTCGACCTCCCAAATCCAGGCCTCTGCACAAGTGCCCACCCCACGCCGTAAATCTCCCCAGCCTCCCTCAGTGGTCTCCTCAGCAGCCCCAGCTATGGACATGATAATGATAGCTGGCCCGTACCCGGCGCCTGTTAGGCCCCTGGGGTTCGTTCAGTCCGGGACATAGGGCTCCAGACCCGGAGGGAGATGAAAGAGGTGGCCACACAGACACAGATAGCGGGTCACGACTTGACTGTACAGGCCACACGACGTCATCAGGTCCTGGTGGTCCTTGGTGTCTCGGATGTTTGGCAAGCATCAGAAGAGTACCAGGTGGTACCTGGAACACCCCTGCCAAAGAATTATAAATAACCCGGACAGGGTCCCTGTATGTAAATAGTTAAATTGTTGATGTACCCGGACGGGTGAATGTTCATAAAAAAGTTTTTTAATTTAATAAAAAACACAACACAGTTTTCATTACTTTTATTACAGTCTCATCCTGCGACGCCATCGATCTCCTGTAAAAAAATGAAAAAAAAAAACAGCAGTATACCACCTGTCCGACGCAGTCCATAGTAACGAGTGTCCCACGACGATCCAGCTCTGCTACATCAGAATGACATCAGAGGCAGGCAGGCAGGCAGAGCCTGTCATCCCGGCGCAGCACA
Source organism: Oophaga sylvatica (assembly GCA_033576555.1). Classification (NCBI taxonomy): domain Eukaryota; kingdom Metazoa; phylum Chordata; class Amphibia; order Anura; family Dendrobatidae; genus Oophaga; species Oophaga sylvatica. Next base: position 143,814 of record JARQOD010000282.1, read on the forward strand.
GCTGATTACCTGCTTCCCCGGCGGTGACGTCATCGAACTGGTTTACGGCCGGGATTACCCTGCAGTCACTGCAGTTATCGCGAAAAAACTGCATGTGACCGCCAGGGAGAAGATAATGGCGGCCATCAAGCAGTCCAGGACGTGACCGCCGGAGATCTTCTGCCAGGTAAGTGCCGCTGACTCCTGACAGACCCGACCGACGGACACTCACAGTGACAGTGACAAATCCGATTCCGGTATCCGATATGACGAAAATATCGGTACTCGGAATCGAAAGCCCGATACAGCTAATATCGGCCGATACCCGATATTTGCAGTATCGTATCGCTCAACACTATCCATAACGTGTTCCACAAGTCCTTGTTGAAGAGGTTTGTTGAGCCAGTGGTTCCTGCTGCTGTGCCTCCTGACCCTGTTTTGGTTGAGGGCAATCTGGAGTATGTGGTTGAGAAAATATTAGATTCTCGTTTTTCTAGACGGAAACTCCAGTATTTGGTTAAGTGGAGAGGTTATGGTCAGGAAGACAATTCTTGGGTGTTTGCTTCGGACATCCATGCTAGGAGACTAGAGTTGAGCGATACTTTCCGATATCCAAAAGTATCGGAATCGGAATGGTATCGCCGATACCATTAAAATATCGGCGATACCCGATACCGATACCGGAAATCCAATGTAAGTCTATGGGAACAAAATATCGCAACTAAAAAAAACCCATTCTTTCCTTGTAAACACTAAATATACACACATAGAATACATATATATATATATATATATATACATGTCATTGTGACATATATATATATACATATATGTATAGTTTATACACTTCTACATAGTAAAATATCCTCTGATTCAATTGCCGGGTAAAGCCGGCTTCTGTGAAAAGACAGAAGCACCCGACATGAAATGACACTTGGTGTACATAGGGTTAGCCATGTCTTTTCATGTCGTTTGCTATCTGATTTTCACAAACAATTACATCAGTCTATGTGTGCAAAATTTCACACCTGTAGGGGTTAATTAAAGGTGTAAATTCGTTGTAAAAAAAACGGACTTTTTTGCTACGAATTTACACCTTTAATTATCCCCTACAGGTGTGAAATTTTGCACACTTACACTCATGTAATTGTTTGTGCAAATCAGATATCAAAGTACATGAAAAGACATGGTTAACTCTATGTAAACCAAGTGTCATTTCATGTCGGGTTCTGCATTTTCACAAAAGCCGGCAATTGAATTAGCGGCTATTATACTATGTAGAAGTGTATGAACTATAAATATATATATATATGTGTCACAAACTCAATGACATGTATATATATATATGAGGTGTAAAATTGCTGAAAAAAAATGCGTGGGCTCCCGCCCTATTTTCGCAACCAGACAGACAAAGCCAGTGAGTGGGGGCAGATAATAATAGCCCAGAGAGGGACCATTATTTTTGGCCCCCCCCCCGGCTACTAACATCTGCCCCAGACACCCAGAAAGGACAAATCTCTAATTAGATTTGCCCTTTCTGGCACTTTGCCCGTCTATTCCCATTGCCCTGTAGTAGTGGTGGCGAATGGGTTAATAAGGGGTTAAAATGACCTTGCAATTGAAAGGTCACTTTAAGCCAGGTTAATAATTGAGAGCTGTCAATTAGACAACTATCAATTATTAATCCTATTGTATGAAAGAAAAATCAAACACACACACTTTAATAAAAAAGAAGTTTAATGAAATAATCACACAGTTTTTGACCATATTTTATTTACCTGCTAAAACCATTTCCTGTAATAAAAATAAAATAATAAAGCAAAATTATTCTTACCAATCCGATGCACAGTCAGGTCCCACGGTGTAATCCTTCAGAAAGGGTTAATGTTTACTGCAGGGACCGCAGCTAATGCTGCAGCCTCACAGTAAACCCCCAAATGAATGAGCTCCTCTCCTGGCTGACAGGAGAGGAAGTGGAAAGCTTAATTGATTGCTTTCCACTTTCACTTCAGGTCAGCCAGGGACACCATCAGTGACGTCAGAGGGAACTGATTAACAAAAATAGGGGTTCCCTTCGAAAAAAAAATGGCGTGGGGTCCCCCCTATTTTTGTTAACCAGCCAGATGAAGCAGACCGCTGAGGCCTGGATTTTCAGGCTGTTAAGGAGCCAAGATCCATGGACCTTGCCAGCCTGATAATACCAGTCCACAGCAGTCTGCATATCTTGGCTGATTAACAAAAATAGGGGATCCCCTCGAAAAAAATTAGCCTGGGGTCCCCCCCTATTTTTGTTAACGAGCCAGATGAAGCAGACCGCTGAGGCCTGGTTTTTCAGGCTGGTAAGGATCCAATATCCATGGACCTTGCAAGCCTGATAATAACAGGCCACAGCAGTCTGCTTAGCTTGGCTGGTTAACAAAAATAGGGGATCCCCTCGAAAAAAAAACGGCGTGGGGATCCCCCCTATTTTTGTTAACCAGCCAAGTAAAATGCAGACTGCTGCGGCCTGGTATTAAAAGACTGTCAAGGCCCATGGATTTTGGCCCTCAACAGCCTGATAATACCAGGCTACAGCAGCCCCACATTTGGCGCATCAAAAGATGTGCCAATTGTGGCACTTTACCCGGCTCTTCCCACTTGCCCTGTAGCGGTGGCAAGCGGGGTAATAAGGGGTTAATGTCACCGTTGATTGCACGGTGACAATAAGCCCGGTTAATAATGGAGAGGTGTCAATAAGACACCGATCCATTATTAATCCCAAAGTTTTTAAATGTTTAAAAAAAAGACACAGCAAGAAAAAAGTCTTTTAATGAAATAAAAGAGACAACACAGTTTTCATTTTTTTTATTACTCTCTCATTCCTGCGACGCCATCGATCTCCTGTAAAAAAATAAAAAAAACAAACCAACAGTATACCACCTGTCCGACGCAGTCCATAGTAACGACAGTCCCACGACGATCCAGCTCTGCTACATCGGAATGACAGGCAGAGCCTGTCATCCCGGCGCAGCACAGCTGCTTACCAACTTCCCCGGCGGTGACGTCATCGGACTGCTTTACGGCCGCGATTACCCAGCAGTCACTGCAGTTATCGCGAGAAACTGCATGTGACCGCCGGGGAGAAGAGGATGGCGGCCATTAAGCAGTCCGGGATGTGACCGCCGGAGAACTTCTGCCGGGTAAGTGCCGCTGACTCCTGACAGACCCGACCGACGGACACTGACAGTGACAGTGACAATTCCGATTCCGGTATCCGATCTGACGAAAATATCGGTACTCGGAATCGGAATTCCGATACAGCCAATATCGGCCGATACCCGATATTTGCAGTATCGGAATGCTCAACCCTATAGGAGACTCATCCGTGCGTACCATAGAACTCATCCTGACCGACCTGGTTGCTCAAATGAGGGTTCGGTGACCCCTCCTGAAGGGGGGGTACTGTTGTGAGTGGGCTTGGGATGAGTTCTGAGCAGAGGCTCCCTCTGGTGGTTACAAGCGGTGCTGGTCTGTCCAGTGAAGATTGTGAAGATTGTGAGGATTGGGAATCAGGTGTTACTGACTGGTCTTATATAAGGGAGTCGCCTTCCCATCAGGGTTGCCGGTGATCAATTGTTCTGGTCTCTATCCTTGATTCCTGTTTCCCTTGTAGCCTGCTGTGTCGTGTCTGCATCTCCTGCTAACAGATAAGACATTTTCTTTTTTTTGTTTTTGTGCTTGATTTTGCATTTTGTCCTGCACTTCTGTGGGGGCCTTCAGGGTCCCCTCCGGGGGCTTTTGCCCTCTCAGTTTAGTTCAGCCACTGATGTTTGTACTTTTGCTTTTTCCAGTTTTTTCAGTGGCTGCTGTTTTGATTTTGTTACACCAGAGAACTAATTTAGGTGGTAGAGGTCGTGTGATCTCAGGTGTTTTTGAAATTAGTAGAGTTGGTGCTTTTCAGGGTTTTCTGGGATTGCAGTAAGTACCCTTCCTATCCTTTTCTATTTAGTTAGTTTGGGCCCCAACGTTTGCTCATACTATTTTCTGTCTGTGTCAGTATTTCTTCTTGTCTAACCGCCATTACATGTTTGGGGGCTTTCTATTATCTTTGGGGTTCTGCTCCGGGGCAGATAGCTTTCCTATATCTATCTTTAGGTGTAGTTAGTTTCTCAGGCTGTGACGAGGCGTCTAGGACCAACATAGGAACGCTCCACGGCTGCCTCTAGTTGTTGTGGTTAGTCAGGGTACTGCAATCTCATAGATTCCAACTGCTCTGGTGTATTGCCTTTTTTGCCTGCACTCCTCAGCTACCGAAACATAACAGGTGATAGCTACTTGAAGAGGTTATTCTAGGTTGCTTAGGGCCCCGTCACACATAGCGACTCACCAGCGATCCCGACAACTATATGCACAAGGATCGCTGGTGTGTCGCTACATGATCGCTGGTGAGCTGCCAAACAAGCAGATCTCAGCAGCGATCAGGACAGCGACTACGCGGGTAACTTCGCTTAGTTACCCGCATACCAGCGCGCTGGTGCAGGGAGCTGGTATCTAACGTACACATCGGGTTTCTGAGCGCCGCGCACGCTTAGAAACCCGATGTTTACCTTGGTTACCAGCTCCAGCTTGCTGATCGCTGGTCTCCCGCCTGCCACACGCAGCGATGCGTGCTGGCCAGTGGGAGACCAACGATCAAAAAAATGTCCAGTGCATTCGATCACGATCAGCGATACCCGGCAGGGGGGCCGGTCGCTGATAAGTGTCACACACAGCGATAACGTCACAAAAAACTTGTGACTCAGCAGCGATCTCGCTAGCGATCTCGCTATGTGAGACGGGGGCTTTAGGCTGGACATATGGAGCCAACAGTCCAAATATGCTGCACAAAAAAGACTTACTTCAATGACATAGCTAAAGGATACACCATAAATATTTGATAGATATGGGTCCTAAGAGGCAATGTCATGTGCATAAGCCATAAACATGGGAAGAAAAAAAAAAGCATCGCGGTAAAAAACGCAGCATGTTCATTAATTTCGCTGTAAATTTGCGTATTTCCCACTATAATATTGACCTAGAATGTTCAGGAAAAAAACGCTGTAAAACGCGCAAAAAATGCAATAAAAACGTGCAAAAACCGCGATTAAAATGAGCAAACACCGCGATAAAACTGCATCCGGATTTCCTGAGAAAAAGTCCGATTTTTCTCAGGAAATTTCTGCAAGGAATCCTGAGTGTGTGCACATAGCCTTAACCTAATGAGGCTCCTAATAAGTAGCTATAGACAGACACTCATTGGTCGACGGTCACAGTATAAAGGCTGGCCATACACAAATACTGAAAACCATTGGCTTGACTGACAGCCATCTTCCTTCCTCCCTCAGACTCCTAGAGAGCAGCTCAGCTGAGCCTTCCTGTATTCCCTGTACACATGAAAATAAGAGACTTTGTACTGTATCTCATCAGAGAAATCTGCTTCTTTCCCTTACACAATTGATCAGTCATCAAAATTGTCAATTCTGGGGTAAAATGTGTATTCAGTGAAGACTTTCCCATTACTGAGATAGGAGATGGCGGCTGCTGGTAAGATTCTATGTAGATGTAGGGGAGGAGCTCTGCCTGTAGCTCATCCCTTACGGCATCTACATAGGAGATGGCGGCTGCTGGTAAGATTCTATGTAGATGGGGGAGGAGCTCTGCCTGCAGCTCCTCCATCCTGGCAGTTACATAGGAGAGGGCAGCTAGTCAGATTCTATGTAGATGGAGGGGAGGAGCTCTGCCTGTAGCTCCTCCCTCCTGGCATCTACATAGGAGAGGGCGGCTGGTCAGATTCTATGTAGATGGAGGGGAGGAGCTCTGCCTGTAGCTCCTCCCTCCTGGCATCTACATAGGAGATGGCGGCTGCTGGTAAGATTCTATGTAGATGGTGGGGAGGAGCTCTGCCTGTAGCTCCTCCCTCCTGGCATCTACATAGGAGAGGGCGGCTGGTCAGATTCTATGTAGATGGAAGGGAGGAGCTCTGCCTGTAGCTCCTCCCTCATGGCATCTACATAGGAGATGGCGGCTGCTGGTAAGATTCTATGTAGATGGAGGGGAGGAGCTCTGCCTGTAGCTTCTCCCTCCTGCCATCTACATAGGAGATGGAGGCTGCTGGTAAGATTCTATGTAGATGGAGGGCAGGAGCTCTGCCTGTAGCTCCTCCCTCCTGGCAGCTACATAGGAGAGGGCGGCAGGTAAGATTCTATGTAGATGGAGGGGAGGAGCTCTGCCTGTAGCTCCTCCCTCCTGGCAGCTACATAGGAGATGGCGGCTGCTGGTAAGATTCTATGTAGATGGTGGGGAGGAGCTCTGCCTGTAGCTCCTCCCTCCTGGCATCTACATAGGAGATGGCGGCTGCTGGTAAGATTCTATGTAGATGGAGGGGAGGAGCTCTGCCTGTAGCTCCTCCCTCCTGGCAGCTACATAGGAGATGGCGGCTGCTGGTAAGATTCTATGTAGATGGTGGGGAGGAGCTCTGCCTGTAGCTCCTCCCTCCTGGCATCTACATAGAATCTTACCAGCAGCCGCCATCTCCTATCTCAGTAATGGGAAAGTCTTCACTGAATACACATTTTACCCCAGAATTGACAATTTTTAGCAAGACTGAGCAATTTTGGCAGAGAAAGAAGCAGATTTCTCTTAAGATACATTACAAAGTCGCTTATTTTCATGAGTACTATTCATTTATGAAAGATTAAATGACCGTTACTCTGTAATGGATCAGTTTCACATGGATGATTACACGACAGCTCACATGTCCAGGAGTCATCTGTTTGAAACTGACCCAGTAAGCAAAAAACGGATCCACTGCAAAAGGAAAACAGACAGCTATTTAAACAGATCAGTTCTCCATAGATTTCATTGTTAAAAAACAGATCCAGTTGATTTTTTTTAGCCAGACAAAAAAAAAGTTGTGTATGCATAACTAACATGATTCCTGGACATGTGAACAGAGCCTTAGTCCTCTTGGCAGATTTGTTGCAGAAAGAACCTGTCCATTTATGTGAATGGGGCTTCCTGCAGCACTAACAGCCCTTTCATATAAACAGCACTGATTTCTACCACCCCGGGTTAGCCCCCCCTTAGTGAGAATTTGGGTAAAAAATGATTGCATTCGTTAGATCTTTGTTAGATCCGGTTTGATCAACCAAAACTAACGTTAGATCACCCCTACAAAATGAGATATTTACGATCCTTTCCAGGGGGGGCTAACCCGTAGCTAGCCCCCCAACTTTGAAATTTGCAGTTTTTTGGATGGATTCTGATAGATATTCGATAGATCCGGTTTGATCAGCAAAAATTAATGTTAGATCTCCTTTCGTTCCCGAGATATTGGGGGTGTCAGGTGGGGGGTTAGGTACAGGTTAGTTCCCCCTAATTTGAAATTTGCCGTTTTTTGGATGGATTCTGATAGATATTCATTAGATCCGGTTTGATCAGCAAAAATTAACATTAGATCTCCTTTCGTTCCCGAGATATTGGGGGTGTCAGGTGGGGGGTTAGGTACAGGTTAGCCCCCCCTAATTTGAAATTTGCCGTTTTTTGGATGGATTCTGATAGATATTCGTTAGATCCGGTTTGATCAGCAAAAATTAACGTTAGATCTCCTTTCGTTCCCGAGATATTGGGGGTGTCATGTGGGGGGTTAGGTACGGGTTAGCCCCCCCTAATTTGAAATTTGCAGTTTTTTGGATGGATTCTGATAGATATTCGTTAGATCCGGTTTGATCAGCAAAAATTAACGTTAGATCTCCTTTCGTTCCCAAGATATTGGGGGTGTCAGGTGGGGGTTAGGTACAGGTTAGCCCCCCCTAATTTGAAATTTGCAGTTTTTGGATGGATTCTGATAGATATTCGTTAGATCCGGTTTGATCAGCAAAAAATAACGTTAGATCTCCTTTCGTTCCCGAGATATTGGGGGTGTCAGGTAGGGGGTTAGGTACGGGTTAGCCCCCCCTAATTTGAAATTTGCAGTTTTTTGGATGGATTCTGATAGATATTCGTTAGATACTGTTTGATCAGCAAAAATTAACGTTAGATCTCCTTTCGTTCCCGAGATATTGGGGGTGTCAGGTAGGGGGTTAGGTACAGGTTAGCCCCCCCTAATTTGAAATTTGCCGTTTTTTGGATGGATTCTGATAGATATTCGTTAGATCCGGTTTGATCAGCAAAAAATAACGTTATATCTCCTTTCGTTCCCGAGATATTGGAGGTGTCAGGTAGGGGGTTAGGTACGGGTTAGCCCCCCCTAATTTGAAATTTGCAGTTTTTTGGATGGATTCTGATAGATATTCGTTAGATACTGTTTGATCAGCAAAAATTAACGTTAGATCTCCTTTCGTTCCCGAGATATTGGGGGTGTCAGGTAGGGGGTTAGGTACAGGTTAGCCCCCCCTAATTTGAAATTTGCCGTTTTTTGGATGGATTCTGATAGATATTCGTTAGATCCGGTTTGATTAGCAAAAATTAATGTTAGATCTCCTTTTGTTCCCGAGATATTGGGGGTGTCAGGTGGGGGGTTAGGTACGGGTTAGCCCCCCTAATTTGAAATTTGCCGTTTTTTGGATGGATTTTGATAGATATTCGTTAGATCCGGTTTGATCAGCAAAAATTAACGTTAGATCTCCTTTCGTTCCCGAGATATTGGGGGTGTCAGGTGGGGGGTTAGGTACAGGTTAGCCCCCCCTAATTTGAAATTTGCCATTTTTTGGATGGATTCTGATAGATATTCGTTAGATCCGGTTTGATCAGCAAAAATTAACGTTAGATCTCCTTTCGTTCCCGAGATATTGGGGGTGTCAGGTGGGGGTTAGGTACAGGTTAGCCCCCCCTAATTTGAAATTTGCCGTTTTTTGGATGGATTCTGATAGATATTCGTTAGATCCGGTTTGATTAGCAAAAATTAATGTTAGATCTCCTTTTGTTCCCGAGATATTGGGGGTGTCAGGTGGGGGGTTAGGTACGGGTTAGCCCCCCTAATTTGAAATTTGCCGTTTTTTGGATGGATTTTGATAGATATTCGTTAGATCCGGTTTGATCAGCAAAAATTAACGTTAGATCTCCTTTCGTTCCCGAGATATTGGGGGTGTCAGGTGGGGGGTTAGGTACAGGTTAGCCCCCCCTAATTTGAAATTTGCCATTTTTTGGATGGATTCTGATAGATATTCGTTAGATCCGGTTTGATCAGCAAAAATTAACGTTAGATCTCCTTTCGTTCCCGAGATATTGGGGGTGTCAGGTGGGGGGTTAGGTACAGGTTAGCCCCCCCTAATTTGAAATTTGCCGTTTTTTGGATGGATTCTGATAGATATTCGTTAGATCCGGTTTGATCAGCAAAAATTAACGTTAGATCTCCTTTTGTTCCCGAGATATTGGGGGTGTCAGGTGGGGGGTTAGGTACGGGTTAGCCCCCCTAATTTGAAATTTGCCGTTTTTTGGATGGATTCTGATAGATATTCGTTAGATCCGGTTTGATCAGCAAAAATTAACGTTAGATCTCCTTTCGTTCCCGAGATATTGGGGGTGTCAGGTAGGGGGTTAGGTACGGGTTAGCCCCCCCTAATTTGAAATTTGCAGTTTTTTGGATGGATTCTGATAGATATTCGTTAGATCCGGTTTGATCAGCAAAAATTACCGTTAGATCTCCTTTCGTTCCCGAGATATTGGGGGTGTCAGGTGGGGGTTTAGGTACGGGTTAGCCCCCCTAATTTGAAATTTGCCGTTTTTTGGATGGATTCTGATAGATATTTGTTAGATCCGGTTTGATCAGCAAAAATTAACGTTAGATCTCCTTTCGTTCCCGAGATATTGGGGGTGTCATGTGGGGGTTAGGTACAGGTTAGCCCACCTAATTTGAAATTTGCCGTTTTTTGGATGGATTCTGATAGATATTCGTTAGATCCGGTTTGATCAGCAAAAATTAACGTTAGATTTCCTTTCGTTCCTGAGATATTGGGGGTGTCAGGTGGGGGGTTAGGTACAGGTTAGCCCCCCCTAATTTGAAATTTGCAGTTTTTTGGATGGATTCTGATAGATATTCGTTAGATCCAGTTTGATAAGCAAAAATTAACGTTAGATCTCCTTTCGTTCCAGAGATATTGGGGGTGTCAGGTGGGGGTTAGGTACAGGTTAGCCCCCCCTAATTTGAAATTTGCCGTTTTTTGGATGGATTCTGATAAGTTATTCGTTAGATCCGTTTCAGCAGCGGTCCTGAGGTGTAGATGGAGAAGAGGAGGGGTCCATTTTGGGGAGACCAACAGAGAGAGAGTAAAGTGAGTAGGTGGTGAGTGAGTGGGACAATCTGAAAGTTCGGTCAGTGAGTCATTCTCGTCCCCCATGATGCCTACAGGCCCGCCTCTTTGCAATCATCGCAGCACACTGCCCCCCTTCCTCGCTGCGACACATCGCCAGTGAAGTCCGGATGCTGCCCACAACTGGCCCCCGCCGAAGTTGCCGCTGCTGAAACGGATCTAACGAATACAGTATCTATCAGAATCCATATAAAAACAGGCAAATTTCAAAGTGCAGGGGGCTTGTTTATTGCGTACCAAGTTGTATTTTTCCTTGGCACCACTTTGGAGTGCATATAATGTTTTGTATAACTTTTATTGTTTAGGAGAGGGAAAATTAAAAAAAAAATTAATTACGCTAATGTTTTTTGAGTTTTATTTTTAGTTAATTTCCCGTGCGGTAAAAATAATAGAATAACTTTATTCTCCGTGTCGGGTCGGACACACCGATACCAAATTTATGTAATTTTTTTTTTACTAATTTTAAAAAGTAAAACGTTTTTTTTTTTAAATAATGAGAGAGGATTTGGTCTCGCCGCATGCGCAGCCCTGTAGAGCTTTTATTTGTCTGACTACGGAGCTGTGGGATGCCTCCTTTTTTGCGGGAAGAGTTGTAGTTTTTATTCGGACCATTTTGGGGTATATCCAATATTTTGATCGCGTTTTATGCCTTTTTTTGTGACTCAAACAGTGAAAAAAATAGAAATTATGGCTTTTTTATTTTTTATGGCGTTTACCGTGTGGAATAAATATTAAAATATTTAATTTTTGTGGGTTGGGATCCCAGCTGACGGTAGGACAGCTGGGATCCCGCGATTGCCGACGGGGCTAGCTGGGGCTGCCATTCCCCGCCCGACGTGAAAACTCTATGGCGGAGGAATAAGGCCCGGCTAGCCCCGTCGGCAAAAGTCAATGGACGGTCGTCAAGGGGTTAAAAAAGCCTGTACATAGACTAAACAAAAACTCCTCATGTGGTCTCATTTTTAATCAATTTAATTTTAAAAAAAATTTTTTTACTTATTAGTACAGTGAAAAACACAAGTAAAAGTAATACCTTACAGAAATAGATATTTAACAGTAAAAACCTGAAAGTTTAGGACTGCAAATCCCTGTAATATAAATAGAACATGTACATTTTACATCTAGACGGAGTTCCTGAGTTATCGGTGTTTGACTTATACAAAAAACACAGAAAATTTACTAATGTGACTAGATATAAATTTATTCAAATGTTTAATCTCATAGAATACCAATAATAATTAACATATAACTTTTGACATATAACTAATTTTGAAATCTAGTTTGTTTTTAGTTACAGTATATGAAAATGGTCTGTAAATGCACTTAGCGTAGGCTGAGCTCACAAGGACCTCGTATAGTTATATTCAGCTTCTCTGTCCAAAGGAGAGGCTGGACAGAACCCTGTTTGCTGGAACGGGGACAGTAACTTACTGAACTGCTAGTGCTCAAAATATTAGCCCTTTTTTTTTTTCCTACATGCAGGTCTTTTTTTACCCCCTATTTTAAAGCAGCCTTAACATTTCTAGTACGAGCAGTTCAGAAGGCTTGTATCCTTATTCAAGTTATTGGGGAAGCAAAAGTCTTTGTTTTGTTGTATTCAGCCTCTAATTTTTGACAGAGGAGCTGAATGAAACCCCCCTGACCCCCAGCCTTAGCTTCACAAGAAGTGTTTTAAAGAATAGCTAAACTTTCAAACCAGTTTAAATCAATTGGCTTCCCCACCCTCATTATAACTTACCTTAGTCCGGCCAGTTTTGTGTTCCTACACTGTGGTATCAGCCATGGTTCTTGCCATTCACACCCGCTCTGTCTCCCTGACATCCACCCAATATTTTCTCTGGCAAGTGTCTACATGTGTAGTCACCAAAGATGGCATCAGCCCCAATCAGAGGCTTCCTTTCCTGTGAAATCTGATTAGCAATAAGGAAAGGAAGGCTCTGATCAGTTCTGGTGCAATCTTGGGTGACTACATATGAGGAAATATATGGTGTGTTAGAACCCTATTGTTAGATTTTGTTTCAGTTTGCTGGTCACATGACCTTTTTTTCCCTATTTAGTCTGGCTCCGCCCTTCTGGCTTTGCTGGACTTCATTGTATTATCTACTCTAAGCTAGCCGGGTGCTTAGGTGCCTTACTCTGTCAGTTTTGCTTAATCTTAGGATCTCGTAGTAATTTGTTTTCTGTTTAATTTTCCCTGCTACAATTTCTGTTAGGAGGTGTCCACCTTTTCTCCCAGTCCCTAGATCTTGTAGGGATTCCTCACTCGCAACTATAGGTCTTCGTTCAGACTAGCTGAGGACTTTAGCGGGTCTGGTCGCAGGATCAGGTTCCCCGTTACATCGTAGGGATCCAGCTCAGTCCTATTGTAGGGACAGAATTCCCATCTTTCCTTAGTGCTTGTAGCAGTTCATAACAGTAAGTCCAGCCAAGAAATTAAAAAAAAAAAAAAATCTCTAAGGAAAGATTTTCTGTTTTCATCATGGTGTCGGTTCGGGATTTGGCTGAACGCCTGCAGGGTCTCTCTCTGGAGGTGGCTGAAATCCAGCAACACATGAGTAGTTGTTCTGGAGCACATTTAGTGGAGCCAAAGGTACATTTGCCTGATTTATTTTTTGGTGAACAACAAGATTTTTTTTTTTTCTTTTAAAAATGCTTGCTTGTTGTATTTTCGTTTGAGACCCAGATCCTCTGGTGATGAATCACAGCGCATAGGGTTTATAATGTCACTTTTGCGCAAAGAACCTCAGGACTGGGCCTTTTTCTCTGCAGCCTAGTGATCCATGCTTTGGATCAGTGGATGTTTTTTTTTCTGCTTTGGGGTTGTTGTATGACGATCCGGATCGTGTTTCATCAGCTGAGACAGAATTGAGACGTTTGAGACAGGGATCGGGTAATGTGGAAAAATATTGTACTCACTTCCGTAGGTGGTCCACCCAGGTGGGCTGGAACGATTCAGCTTTGAAAAGTTTATTTCTTGCAGGATTAAGTGAAAGGGTTAAAGATTTGCTGATTGCTTATCCTATACCTGGTAACTTGCAAGAGGCTATGCAATTGGCCATACGGGTGGATAGGAGACTGCGTGCAAGGGTTAATGAGAGTAAGTCTGCTTTGTCAGCTCCAGGTTTGGAGAAGGAATGTACTGACATTGCAGAGCCGATGGAAATTGGAGCAATGGCACCTCACTCTCGAGAAAAAGAATGCAGATTTGCTCAAGGTTTGTGTTACTACTGTGGTAAATCTGAGCATTTTATTAAGAACTGTGCGCTTCGAATGAATAAAGAGAAAAAAAAAATGAGGTCAGTGTCGCCCGCATAGCTTGTTTAAATAATAAAGGTGTCTTTCTTTCTGCTACCACTGCTGGTGAGGAGGAATTAATGGAGTTTCGGGTATTTGTGGATTGTGGTTCAACTCTCAATGTGATTGATGAGAAATTTTTGGAAAAACTAAAATTAAAACCCAAACTTCTGTCTTCTCCTATTAATGTGGTGTCTGTGGATGGCTCTCCCTTGAAAAATGTTACTCACCATATCTGTGAATTTCCTCTTACTATTAATGGTGTTCATCAAGAGAATTTGGATTTGGTAGTTTTGAATAATTTGCCCTCACCGGTGATTTTGGGGTTACCCTGGTTAAAATTGCACAATCCGGTACTGGATTGGTCTACCAATGAAATTAAGTCCTGGAGTCCTAAGTGTTATGACAAGTGTTGTAACGGGCGTATTGCTGCTGTAGTTAAGGGGGAGTTACCTGTACCTATTCAGGATTTTTGGAAATTTTTTTCTGATAAAGAATCGCAGGTATTGCCTCCTCATAGAGAATATGATTGTGCAATTGAATTTGTCCCTGGAGCGACTCTTCCTAAAAGTCGTTTATTTAATTTGACTATTCCTGAGAGAAAGGCTTTGGAGGAATACATACAGACAAGCTTGGCCGCCGGTCACATTAGGCCTTCCAAATCTCCTGTGGCGGTTGGATTTTTTTTTGTTAAAAAAAAGGACGGCGGTTTACGGCCTTGTCTAGACTTTCGTGAGATTAATAAGATTACTGTATGCAATCCTTAAGGGTATGCCACACTAAACAACATCGCTAACGGGATCGCTAAAAAACGTCACTATTTAGCGATCCCGTTAGCGATGTTGTTGTGTGCAGCATCTGTCAGCGACGAGCTCCCTGCTGAGATCCTGCTGTGATCTCGCTCGTCGCTGACATCGTTCCGGACCCTATTTAGATCGTCGGCGCCCCGCAGGTAAGTATATATCGCTAAGTGTGGCACCTTTTCTTAGCGATTTAGCGGTACTTTTGTACCGCTAAAGTCGTTAAGAAGATCGCTAACCGCGATAGCGTCGTTAACTATATCGCTAAGTTAAGCCGCACTTAGCGATATAGAAACAATCCCGCTAGCGATCGCATTAGTATGCGTCTTTATCGCTATCGCTAGCGGGATTGTTTAGTGTGGCAGTACCTTAACCCACTGCCATTGATTCCTGATTTGTTTAATCAGTTAGTGGGGGCCAAGTGGTTCTCGAAAATTGATCTTCGAGGGGCATACAATTTGTTGCGCATGAAGGAGGGGGATGAATGGAAGACTGCGTTTAACACTCCACTGGGTCATTTTGAGAATCTGGTTATGCCTTTTGGACTTTCCAGTGCTCCGGCATTTTTTCAGAATCTTATTAATGACATCCTTAGACCTTTGATTGGCAGAAGTGTGGTTGTGTATTTGGATGACATTTTGATTTATTCACCGGATTTGGAGTCTCATTGGAGGAGTGTGCGTGAAGTATTACAGTTACTGAGTGATAATTCACTTTTTGCCAAACTAGAAAAATGTGAGTTCGCTGTACAGAGACTTAGTTTTTTGGGCTACATTGTCTTCAGTGAAGGTTTTGAGATGGACCCTGTGAAAGTGCAAGCTGTGCAGGATTGGCCTAGACCTATTGGTGTGAAATCAATACAGAGGTTTTTGGGGTTCGCCAATTATTATAGAAAATTCATAAAAATTTTTTCTGTGATTGCCAAACCTCTGACCGATCTCACCAGGAAAGGTGCTGATGCGGTTCAGTGGACTACTGAGGCCATTGAGGCTTTTGTGTTGCTAAAGGAGAGGTTCAGCTCTGCTCCCATCCTTACGCAGCCTGATGTGACTAAACCATTTTTGGTTGAGGTTCATGCTTCTTCTGTGGGGGTCGGCGCGGTGTTGTCTCAGGAAAAGACGGATGGAGTACATCCCTGTGCTTTTTTTTCAAAGAAATTTTCTGAGTCTGAACTAAATTATGATATCGGTAATCGGGAATTGTTGGCAATTAAACTCGCATTTGAACACTGGCGTCATTTTTTGGAGGGAGCGGAATTTCCCGTTCAAGTCTTCACCGATCATAAAAATCTGATCTACCTTGATGCTGCCAAACGCTTGAATGCCCGTCAGGCTAGGTGGGCACTGTTTTTCTCACGCTTTAATCTTACCGTTACTTACATCCCAGGTACTAAAAATGTTAAAGCTGATGCTTTTCTCCTATGGTGGGTACTGAGGAGGAGGAAAACATTTTGCAAGAGGGGGTTGTTATTGCGGTTTTGGACTCCGTGTTGGAAGATGAGATTCTTAAAGCACAGGAGAATGCCCCATCTAACACGCCGCATGGGAGGTTGTTTGTGCCTGGTAGCCTGAGGAGAGATTTGTTTGTTGAATGTCATGACTCTCGGTTGGCAGGTCATCCTGGAATCTCTGAGACCAAGAGACTTGTGGGTCGCAGCTTTTGGTGGCCTGGATGGCAGAAGGAAGTCATTAAGTGGGTGCGTCAATGCACTGTGTGTGCTAGATCTAAGTCTTCTCATACTCCTGCTGCAGGGTTGCTTTGCCCTCTGGAGGTCCCTAGTGCACCTTGGACATATTTGGCTATGGACTTTATTACTGACCTTCCCCCTCTGAGGGTTTCACTGTCATCTGGGTGGTCGTGGACCGTTTTAGCAAGATGTGTCACTTGGTTCCTTTCATCAAATTGCCCTGCGCTAAGACTCTCGCTAAGGCCTTTGTCAAGGAAATAGTCAGACTACATGGTGTTCCTACTGACATTGTTTCTGATAGGGGACCTCAGTTTGTGGCTCGTTTTTGGCGCGCCTTTTGTGACAGGTTGGGAGTTCATTTGTCATTTTCATCCGGATATCATCCTGAGTCTAATGGCCAGACAGAAAGGAAAAACCAGGATGTTGAGCAGTTCTTGCGTTGTTTTGTGACTGATAATCAAGAGGGGTGGTCTGAGTTTCTGCCACTTGCTGAGTTTGCTCTTAACAATCATACATCCGCTTCTGCTGGTTGTTCGCCTTTTTTTTGTTGTACTGGGAGACATCCGTCTTTTGGGTCATTTTCCAAGTTGGGATCGGCTGTACCTGAAGAGGAGAATTTTTCTGGTGTGTTGGAGAGAGTTTGGACTGATGTGCGTGGTAATCTTCAGGAGGCTAACAAAAGATCCAAAGTGTATTTTGATAGAAAACAACAAGAGGTTTTGTTTGCTATTGGTGACATGGTCTGGTTGTCCTCTAAGAATCTGCGCTTGAGGATTCCGTCTAAGAAATTGGGTCCCAAGTTTGTAGGGCCCTTTAAGGTGCTTCAGGTTATTAACCAATCTGCTGTTAAGTTGGAGCTTCCTACCTCCTGGAAGATTAATCCGGTGTTTCATGTTTCTCTCTTGAAAAAAGCTGAGGTCTCAGATGGAGACGTCTCGGCCACTGTTCCCTGGTGGTGGAGGACGGGCAATATGAGATTTCCCGCATCCTAAATTCTAGACGGTATAGAGGGAGTTTGCAGTACCTCGTCGCTTGGAAGGGTTATGGACCCGAGGATAACTCATGGGTGAGGGCGGATGATGTTTCTGCGTCTAGACTTGTCAGAGCGTTTCACAAGAGGTTTCCGGATAAGCCTAAGTCCTAGGGGATCCGGAGGATCCTCTTAGAAGGGAGGGTACTGTTAGAACCCTCTTGTTAGATTTTGTTTCAGTTTGCTGGTCACATGACCTTTTTTCCCTATTTAGTCTGGCTCCGCCCTTCTGGCTTTGCTGGACTTCATTGTATTATTTACTCTAAGCTAGCCGGGTGCTTAGGTGCCTTACTCTGTCAGTTTTGCTTAATCTTAGGATCTCGTAGTAATTTGTTTTCTGTTTAATTTTCCCTGCTACAATTTCTGTTAGGAGGTGTCCACCTTTTCTCCCAGTCCCTAGATCTTGTAGGGATTCCTCCCTCGCAACTATAGGTCTTCGTTCAGACTAGCTGAGGACTTTAGCGGGTCTGGTCGCAGGATCAGGTTTCTCGTTACATCGTAGGGATCCAGCTTAGTTCTATTGTAGGGACAGAGTTCCCATGTTTCCTTAGTGCTTTTAGCAGTTCATAACATGGTGGACATTGGGGAGACAGAGTGCGATGCAGCGGGCAGGAGCTCTGTACTGCTGCAGGACTAAGTAAAGTCATAACAACAAGGCCCGAGGAGACAATAGATGTAAACTTGCTTAAAAGTTTAGCTACTCTTTAAAGAGCGATTGTCTTTACTCATTTGTTATACCTGGAAACAGGAAAAGCTACATTTTAACATATATTACAACTTCTGCATTTCCACAGTTTATTTGGGTCTACCGTATTTACAGAGTAGCTCATGTCATCGTAAACTTCCAAGCAACTGTCCTTTCTTCTACAATATGAAATGTAATGGTTTCCTTGAACATGCATTATAATGGCTTCTAATGTACAGTGTATATCTGATATGATCACTTGAGTGGGGAATTCAGAGATTCGTTGCTTTCTCGGTAAACCAACACGTGGCTCTATTATAAGATGTGCTCCTGGTTTGTAGATAATCGTAGTACGTTGGCTGCAGTTGGGTGTACATGGTTTATTAATGACCTTAGATGAAATTTGCATAGCACGCTCAAAACCATGTTTTACATCATTAGTGTTGATTGGCCAAAAGATATTGCATCGTTCTTTGTTGTTTTTACATGTGACATTTTGACATGTAGATATTTCTGTTGAACTGGGGATGTCTTTTAAAAACAATTCTACTGTATGGCCAATGTAATCTTCTGCATCCAAACTGGTAATTCCACCTAGAAGTGTGTGCCTTGTGTAATTTTCCTGTATCAACTGAGCTCTCTGTCTGTACATGTTTTGATTTGCCCCAAACTCAACAAAATACTTAACAACACCCAAAAATGGGTTTTCTGAGTTAGTTATGAAGTTTCTGTATGAGTCATAATCAACAACATGGTTGACAAACTATGCAGCAGAGAGTCAAATGGGCAAGTATTATTGACCTTATACACGTTATTATTTATATTAATAGTGCTCAAGAGATTCCCATTGCGCAGGATACCTAAAAGTTTTCGTGAACAAGGATCATCAATTATTTGACATATATTTGGATATGGCGTTAAATATGTTGGTCTCTTCTTGAAAGGTATGTTCAGTGGGGAAAGTAAATCTTTAAACTTCAACGATTTGTTATCACCTTCATTTTGTGCTATGGGAGTATGTACAATTTTCAATTGAGAGTTGGTTTTACCCCGCCAACATACTTCTTCCCTAAGCTCTACCATACTCTGTTCTGTGTTCCTACTTTCTAAAACACTTCTTTCTTTCATAGATTGTTGAAGAGGCAGGAGAGTGTCTGTCAGTTTCTTTATGTGTTCACTAACCACTTTTTTTCATGACTTTTTTCCTGCTGCCCATGTTTGTCTATGGCAGATACATCGATGACCTCTTCCTTTTGCAATGTTACTAAACTGTTACTTTCTGTGACATGTACAGCAGCTGCTATTTTTGAGCGCCCAAATTTGTCAACTCGCATTGGAGTTTGAATATGCTGAAGAATGGAGTTCTTCAAAATGCCAAAATCTCCTCAACTGATGCAGAAGAGGCTGTTTTATTTGGTGATTTAAAAACTGGTTGCATCACAGATGTCCAAATAGGAAAATACTTCAGAAGGTGAACTAGTTTATGAGAAAAATCTGGACAGAAGTAAGGGTTTGGCTGTTCCCCCTGTTCTAGACTTGCAGTTTCTGCTTCTTGCACACTGTCATTTAGCCAACCTGACAGTGGCTCACTATAGTGCTTTTCATTTTCTTCACTGAGTATTTCAGTCTCCTGACAATTCTCCATATACTCATCAATAATTCTCAAATTCCCAGTCTCAATGCAATGGCAAAGGTATGCCTTTGATATTTTATATTTTGTTGTTTCACGATCACTGATGTTACCTGTTGTCTCAGATACACAAAGAATAAAGGTACTGAGAACAAGCTGTTTAAGAATGTCAAATGATTCACACTTGACCAGAAGTCCAACACATCGTATATAGAACTTCCTCACAAGTTTTGCAGTTTTTGGAAAGCACTTCCACCGACATACAGTTTTAATCAGGTAGGCAACATCTCCTCGTATATAGCATTTCGGTTTTTCACTTTTATTGCCAAGTACGAGGAACAAGCAAGCCTCAAGTATGTGTTAAGGCTACAGTCATTTAGAGCTCGTGACAATGCACCAAGTAATGCATGAGAAAAGTCACAGACACATTCTTTAGGCAATTTCTGTACATACTTTATCCATTTTTCCAGCCAAAAAGTTATAGTTGGAGTATCTTGAGTTTCACTCAACATTTGAGATACACTCATTTGTGTATTCTCAAAGTTAATAACAATCTCATATAAAAAAAATATGAGCAATTTATTTTCTTGTTTTATTTTTAATACCAAACTCCCTGTGACATCTACTTGAATGCGAGGGAAGCAATGCTTTGAACAATACTTCTTAAAAATATATATTTGTTCCTTTGACCAATAATGAACAAAAAAAATATCATATGCGATAGTATGAATATCTCCTGCATACTTATGAGTACTCTTCATCTGAGACAGTGATAAAACTGGATCTTTCAACTTTGGTGTACCAAACATCCTATCCATAGCTGGTTGGTTGGTGGTTCCTTTTCTTCAAATGCTATTTCGGAATCAATTGTTTCTCATCTCCAATTGGAGGGTAAAGTTTTTAACATTTCTTCTCCAAGTTTCCTTCTCTTCTCACCTGTCAACTGATTTTTTTTGGAGTGTGGTATGGGTCTTGTGTCAGGGGCTCGAACATGAAGAATTAAACGGTTTCCCAGATTAGGTTCCTCTTCTGCAGAAATATACACTGCTGCTTTGCACTCTGTGCAATGCTCATTTGCAGTTAAGAACTTTCTTGCTTTCTCTTCACCCATACGAACTTTGTTCCTCCTAAAGGAGAAGGCACATGGGAGTCCATGCTGTTTATAAAGAACCTCTGTTATAATAGAAGTCCATGCGTGTTTTTTGAGCACCCTGCGCCTCGTTTTGCTGTCACCCTCATTATAGAACACTGTTTTGGGCTTGATCTCAAAGTATTGGTCATAAGGGATTAATACATGCCATAGAAGTGTTGGTTCTTGTCCCTGTGTGCGCACAAAGCCACCCTCTGAAGAGTGTTCCTCTGAAGAGTTTTCATCAGATGTGCTTGTGTCAGGCCACAACTCCTTAATTTCTGTATCTTTTGATTGAGGCAAGATGTTATGTTCCATACGTAAGAACGTCTGCAGATCATACCTATTTTGAAATACATAGCCATGTATCTGTTTGGGTTTAAATATAGCCTGGGAAGTTTCTGATTCTTCCATCAAGGAACTATATTTCTGCAAGGAGGGGTGAGAACATACTTCCCTCCAGATAGGATCAGAGGCTGACTTTAACTGTCCATTAGCATTGAAAATGCCAGGATAAGATTTTAATGTTTTTTTAATGTCTGACTATCAATAGAGGGTTTTCGTGGCATCTAAAAACAAAAATAGGAAAACAATTAAATGGATAAGCTAGTATGTTTTTTCTTGTCACTAATAAGATATTAAAAGGTGCAGTCATGGCCAAAAGTTTTGAGAATGACACAAATATTATATTTTCACATGATCTGCTGCCCTCTGGTTTTTATGTGTGTTTGACAGATATTTTTATCACAGACAGAAATATAATAATTGCAAACATATGAGTAACAAAAGCTTATATTGACTGACAGTTAGAATGAGTTAATGCAGCAAGTCAATATTTGCAGTGTTGACCCTTCTTCTTCAGGACCTCTGCAATTCTCCCTGGCATGCTCTCAATCAACTTCTGGACCAAATCCTGACTGATAGCAGTCCATTCTTGCACAATCAATGCTTTCATTTTGTCAGAATTTTTAGGTTTTTGTTTGTTCACCCGTCTCTTGATGATTGACCACAAGTTCTCAATGGGATTAAGATCTGGGGAGTTTCCAGGCCATGGACCCAAAATCTCTGTTTTGTTCCCTGAGCCATTTAGTTATCACTTTTGCTTTATGGCAAGGTGCTCCATCATGCTGGAAAACGCATTGTTGATCGCCAAACTGCTCTTGGAGGGTTGAGAGAAGTTGCTCTTGGAGGACATTCTGGTACCATTCTTTATTCATGGCTGTGTTTTTAGGCAAGACTGTGAGAGAGCCAATTCCCTTGGCTGAGAAGCAACCAGACACATGAATGGTTTCAGGATGCTTACCAGTTGGCCTGAGACAAGACTGGTGGTAGCGCTCACCTTGTCTTCTCCGAATGAGGCGTTTTCCTGATGTCCCAAACAATCGAAAAGGGGATTCATCAGAGAAAATAACTTTACCCCAGTCCTCAGCAGTCCACTGCCTGTACCTTTTGCAGAATATCAGTCTGTCCATAATGTTTTTTTCTGGAGAGAAGTGGCTTCTTTGCTGCCCTCCTTGAGACCAGGCCTTGCTCCAAGAGTCTCCGCCTCACAGTGCGTGCAGATGCACTCACACCTGCCTGCTGCCATTCCTGAGCAAGCTCTGCACTGCTGGTAGCCCAATCCCGCAGCTGAAACACTTTTAAGAGACGGTTCTGGCACTTGCTGGTCTTTCTTGGGCGCCCTGGAGCCTTTTTGGCAACAATGGAACCTCTCTCCTTGAAGTTCTTGATGATGCGATAGATTGTTGACTGAGGTGCAATCTTTCTAGCTGCGATACTCTTCCCTGTTAGGCCATTTTTGTGCATTGCACTGATGACTGCACGTGTTTCTTTAGAGATAACCATGGTTAACAGAAGAGAAACAATGATGCCAAGCACCAGCCTCCTTTTCAAGTGTCCAGTGGTGTCATTCTTACTTAATCATGACAGATTGATCTCCAGCCATGTCCTCATCAACACCCACACCTGTGTTAATGGAGCAATCACTGAAAAGAGGTTAGCTGGTCCTTTTAAGGCAGGGCTGCAATGATGTTGAAATGTGTTTTGGGGGATAAAGTTCATTTTCTAGCCAAATATTGACTTTGCAAGTAATTACTGTTAAGCTGATCACTCTATAACATTCTGGAGTATATGCAAATTGCCATTAGAAAAAGTGAAGCAGTAGACTTTGTAAAAATTAATATTTGTGTCATTCTCAAAACTTTTGTCCATGACTATAGAAACACATAGAAAACACATAGAAAACACTTCAAAGGTGTCCAAAAGCTGACAATAAATATATATACAGTACAGACTGAAAGTTTAGACACACCTTCTCATTCAAAGATTTCTCTGTATTTTCATGACTATGAAAATTGTAGAATCACACTGAAGGCATCAAAACTATGAATTAACACATGTGGAATTATACATTACACTTTACAAAAAAGTGTGAAACAACTGAAAATATGTCTTATATTCTAGGTTCTTCAAAGTAGCCACCTTTTGCTTTGATTACTGCTTTGCACGCAGAAAAGGTGAACGGATGGACTCTACATGCCTGGTTCCCACCGTGAAGCATGGAGGAGGTGGTGTGATGATGTGGGGGTGCTTTGCTGGTGACACTGTTGGGGATTTATTCAAAATTGAAGGCATAGTGAACCAGCATGGCTACCACAGCATCTTGCAGCAGCATGCTATTCCATCCGGTTTGCGTTAACTGTATGTAAACCATGTGTCATTTCATGTCGGGTGGTTCTGTAATTTTACAAAAGCCGGCAATTGAATTAGCGGCTATTACACTATGTAGAAGTGTATGAACTATAAATATATATATATATATATATATATATATAACATGTCACAATGACATGTGTGTATATATATATGTATTCTATGTGTATATATGTAGTGTTTTGTGAGCTGTCAGTGTGATTTTACAGTAGCCGGTGATGAATTGCCGGCTTTTCAAAGGACACCGGTGCATATAAATCTCACATAACGACGCTGCAGCGATCCCGCTGGCGATGCGACCAGATAAGGATCGTTGCTGCATCGCTATGTGATTGCTGCTGAGCTGCCAAACAGGCAGATCTCAGCAGCGATCAGGACAGCGAGTACGCCGGTAACAAGCGACACATGTCGCTTAGTTACCGGCTGTGTACGTTGGAAACCCGCTGTGTATCTTGGTTACCAGCTCCCCTGCAGCAGCGCGCTGATATCCAACGTACACATCGGGTTTCCAAGCACAGCCCCGCGCCTGGAAACCCGACGTGTACCTTGGTTACCAGCTGATCGCTGGTCTCCTGCCTGCCACACGCAGCGATGCGTGCTGGCCAGCGGGAGACCAGTGATCAAAAATGATTCTATGAAAAAATCCAGTTACGATTTTGGTGCACGAACAGTTATCGAACATAACCTCGAACAGCCGGATTTTTTCAAAATCGTTCGGGTTTGTCGAACGGCTCGAACACCGCTCAAAACAGCTAGAATTTGAGATTGGCAAACAGTTTGCTTCGAACACTGCTCATCTCTAGTCATGATAACAAACCTTTCTTAATAAAGCGCTTTTATGAAACCCGGTGGACACACCGGTAAAACAATTAACACACTTACGATAATTAGCACAAAGCAGTGACAGGTAAGGACAGACAGAATTAAAATCATAACGATTAACAAAATTTAACATGACATCTGAGCAGCAGAGAATTAAATACTCGTGACATACGCAAAATGTTATGCGTTATTTGTAACAACCACATTGTTTGTATATAACAAAGCAGCAAAAAGCAATATATATCTAAAATTGAAAGAATAGAAAAAATATCACATAAAAATTTACATAACAGATGCTATAACATCTGGACGCTGCGGATTGAACGCTGAGGCTATACGAGCGTTCAATCAGTAGAAATCTTTACAACATACGCTATGTGGAAACATACCCTAACCATAACCCCAACCCTAACCCTAATCCCAACCCTAACCCTAATCCTAACCCTAATCCCAACCATAACCCTAATCCTAACCCTAATCCAACCCTAAGCCTCACCCTAATCCCAACCCTTATCCTAATCCCAACCGTAACTCTAACCCTAACTTTAGCCCAACTCACTTTAGTCCAATTGTAACCCTAATGGAAAACTGGAAATAAATATATATTTTTTATTTTATTATTTTTCCCTAACTACAGGCGTGATAAAGGGGGGTTTTATTTATTTATTTTTTTATTTTGATCACTGTGTTATGGTTTATCACAGTGATCAAAATGTACCTGGAATGAATGAATGGAATCTGCGGGGTGCCGGCCGGCAGATCTCGGTGGGATCTGCGGGAGCTGTGGGAGGACAGGGCAACACCGGGAGGTATGGGGGACAGATCGGGGGACCCGGGGACTCTATTTCTCTCCCTCTGATGTGCGATCACATCAGCAGAGAGAGAAATTAAATGCGAAATCGAGGCTTTTTTTTGTTGCAGTCGCCGTTATACGGTTAATAACGGCGATCGCAACACCTGGTTGGTAAATACTGACCCAAATTATGTTCTCTGAGGTCTTGGCTACCCCGGCAGCCGAGAACCCGGAGAAATTCCGACTCTGGGGGGCGCTATTTACTTTTTCCATTAATTAACGGCGCTGAGGTTTAAGTACCCTTAACTACCGCTGTTAAAAGGCGTATCGGCGGTATTTAAGGGGTTAAAATATAGAAGTATAAATAAATCAGTATTAGGATGTGTAAAAAAGAGAAATATGTTATTTTATTAAGAAAAGGTAATAAATTAAGTGAATAATCGTGAATGAAATTGTTATTAAAAAATGTAAGTAAATCACAGAACCTGATCTACCGTACATACTCGTGTATAAGCCGACCCCCTTAATTTTGCCACAAAAAACTGGGAAAACTTATCGACTCGTGTATAAGCGGGTGTATAAACTGCCGTCCTGCTCTGTGCTGCCCCCGTCCTGCTCCTTGCTCCCACATCCAGCTCTGTGCTCCCCCATTCTCCTCTGTACTCCCCCCTCCTGCTCCGTCCTCTGCTGTGCTCCCCCATTCCTTCTCCGTCCTCTTGTGCCCCCCCGTCCTGCTCCGTGCTCCTCTGTGCCCAACATCCTCTCCCCCGTCCTGCTCCGTGCTCATTGTCCTCCATTCTTCCCCCGTGCTCCGTTCTCCCCCCGTCCTGCTCTGTGCTCATTGTCCTCCTCCATGCTTCCCCGTCCACCGTTCTCCCCCCAGTCCTGCTCCGTGCTCCTTGTCCTCTCCTCCATGCTCCCCCCCATCCTCCTCCATCATACTCACCTCTCCCCGTGCCATCGCTGAACGTCCCTGCAATCCTGCGTTGTACCCGGCTTCCTGCAGCTCTCCTGTGCTGAGCGGTGACGTAATGCCGCTCATTAAGGCCATGAATATGGACGCCACGCCTATGGGAGTGGCGTCGCGTCCATATTACATGACCTTAATGAGCGGTATACGTCACCGCTCAGCACAGGAGAGCTGCAGGAAGCCGGGTACAACGCAGGATTGCAGGGACATTCAGCGATGGCACGGGGAGGGGTGAGTATGATGTCCCAGCCACCGGCTCCTGCCGCGGCACCCCCTCCCCTACTGGTTTCTGCCCAATGACTCGTGTATAAGCCGAGGGGGCATTTTCAGCACGAAAAAAGGTGCTGAAAATCTCGGCTTATACACGAGTATATACGGTACTTCCCGGTATATATGGGCTTATATTAGATTCCCTTATAACCAACTGGAAAGATAAAAACAAAGGAAAAAGGGTGGAACAAAAAAACAAGCACCAAACAACTCATAACTAGAGATGAGTGAATATTTCACTGTTCATTTCGGATTACGTTTGCCGAATTTGCAATATTCGCTGATTAATTCATGGAATATTCGCCGAACATAACCGAACGCCATTCACCTCAATGTGAGGTAAAAACAAACGCATGCACAACACCTTATAACGGCCCCAAATGCTGCCAAAACACATCAAATGAGGGACAGACGCCAGGAAAGTGGCCTCAACTCACCCACAGTACAGATTTTACCATGGAGCTGCAGCAATCTGCCAGGCATGAGGTATCGGGGTCTGGGACAGCATTTACAGCTTTCCACGTCACAGTAAGACAAGGTGGGTGAGGGATCAGTATGGGGCCCCTTTGCTGGGAGCCCTGATACCACATGCTACACCTCTACCTGCTTTCATGCTGAGCCACGCTCAGGTGGCACAAATATCAGTTTTCTAGACTACCAATGTCAGAAAAATGTAAGGATAGTAACACGGGTAGTTGAGTTCAAGGAAGTGGAGGCCTGACGGTCTCGGAGGCCGACTGCTACAGGCAACACGCATGAAGGAGACCCAACCAGGAGTGTTCACATTTCCAAAAATTATTGGCAGACACCACCAAAGTGGCTTTAATTTCACCACAGTAGAAATAGTATAATAGGGACCGACAGGTCTTCCACTACACCCAATCCAGCAGATGGAGAGACCCAATCAGGAGTGATCAAATTTATAGAAATGAGGGCCTGACACCACCGAAGTGGAATAACGGTCATAAGAATAAAAATAGTATAATAGGGACCGACACGTCTTCCACTACAGCTAACCCAGCAGATGTAGACCAACCATGACTGTTCAGATTTCCAAAAATGTGTGATAACATCAGCAGCAGCAGCCACAGCAGGCACAGAAGCCACACTAAATATGTCACAGAGCGCAGTTACGTGCCATTAATGTATCACACTAAAATGCAATATCACCTAGTCTGCACAGTCTGCGATTGGGGGGCAAAAGTCCTTGGAGATCCATCGCTTGATCATCTTAATGAAAGTTAGACGGTCTACACTTTCAGGGGACAGCTGGATGCGCTTATCCATCAGGACACCACCAGCAGCGCTGAAGACACATTCTGAGAGAACGCTGCTGCCGGGCGCGATAAAACCTCCAAAGCGTGTGAGGTGACCTCAGGCCACTCATCCAAAGACCAAAATGTGAAAGGGCACAAACCCTCCTGACGGTACATCTCTAGATACTCCTGCACCCTCCTCAAAGGACTCACAGAAATTGCTTCTTCATTCCCACCGTGCTGCTGCTAATGTTGAAAAAACAGGAGAAAAGACACATGCTGAAAAATAGGGATCACCCAGAACAAGAATAAAGAACTATTTTTATTTAGTAACCAACAATGAAAACAACAGGACAGTATTAAAAACATTTAAAAACCAAAACTGGTAGGTGCACAAGTCACGCCTATGGTGAGGCAATCACACTCCTCCAATCAATTGTTCACAGATGGAAATACATTCATAAGCCTCACTAAGGAAATTAGACATGCATATGAAAACATATAATAAATTCAACAAATAATGGATCTAAGTTCACACCACCATGTCAAAAAGCATAACATAAATAAAGAAAAAATGAACGGCGGCTAAGATAAAGCAGCTAAGTAGAACTGAACAAAAAATAAGTAGATAGATCCTGTTAGAGCTGAGCCATATAAATGTACTAAGTACGAGGATGCATGTAAAAAGTAAGGCAAAAAACACAGTGTTTACAGTGTTCATTTTAGGACATGATCACATATCAAAGTCAAACATCAGAAATACTCTGATACCTGACTCTGATGCCTGACTCTAATACATGACTCTGATACCTGACTCTGCTACCTGACTCTAATACCTGACTCTGATACCGGACTCTGATACCTGACTCTGATACCAGACTCTGATACCTGACTCTGATACCTGACTCTGATACCTGACTCTGATACCTGACTCTGATACCTGACTCTGATACCTGACTCTGATACCTGACTCTTAATACCTGACTCTTAATACCTGTCTCTGATACCGGACTCTGATACCGGACTCTGATACCGGACTCTGATACCGGACTCTGATACCGGACTCTGATACCGGACTCTGATACCTGACTCTGATACCTAACTCTGATACCTGACTCTAAGGCGGCGTCACACTGCCGAGTTTGATGCGAGTTAGTCGCACGACTTTCTCGCATCAACACCCGGCACGGCCGCCCGCTCTCTGACCCGAGTGTGCGGCTGCATGGATTTCTATGCCGCCGCGCACTCGGGTCCGAGAGCGAGCGGGCGGCCGTGCCGGGTGTTGATGCGAGAAAGTCGTGCGACTAACTCGCATCAAACTCGGCAGTGTGACGCCGGCCTAATACCTGACTCTGATACTTGAGTCTGATACTTGAGTCTGATACTTGACTCTGATACTTGAGTATGATACCTGACTCTGATACCTGACTCTGATACCTGAATCTGATACCTGAATCTGATACCTGAATCTGATACCTGACTCTGATATTTGTCTCTAATACCGGACTCTGATACCGGACTCTGATACCGGACTCTAATACCTGACTCTGAAACCGGACTCTGATACCTGACTCTAATACCTAACTCTGATACCTGACTCTAATACCTGACTCTGATACTTGACTCTGATACCTGACTCTGATACCTGACTCTGATACCTGACTCTGATACCTGACTCTGATACCTGACTCTAATACCTGACTCTGATACCTGACTCTGATACCTGACTCTGATACCAGACTCTGATACCTGACTCTGATATCAGACTCTGATACCTGACTCTGATATCTGGCTCTAATACCTGACTCTGATACCTGATTCTGATACTTGAGTCTGATACTTGACTCTGATACCTGACTCTGATACTTGAGTCTGATACCTGACTCTGATACTTAAGTCTAATACCTGACTCTGATACCTGACTCTGATACCAGACTCTAATACCTGACTCTGAACTTGACTCTGATACCTGACTCATAATATTTGACTCTGATACCTGACTCTGATACTTGAGTCTGATACCTGACTCTGATACTTGACTCTAATACTTGAGTCTGATACCTGACTCTGATACCTGACTCTGATACCTGACTCTGATACCTGACTCTGATACCTGACTCTGATACCTGACTCTGATACCTGACTCTAATCATAGAATCATAGAATGGTAGAGTTGGAAGGGACCTCCTGGGCCTTCTGGTCCAACCCCCTGCTCAAAGCAGGATTCTCTAAATCATCCCAGACAGATGTCTATCCAGCCTCTGTTTGAAGACTTCCATTGAAGGAGAACTCACCACCTCTTGTGGCAGCCTGTTCCACTCATTGATCACCCTAACTGTC
The DNA here is from genome assembly GCA_033576555.1 of Oophaga sylvatica. Taxonomy (NCBI): domain Eukaryota; kingdom Metazoa; phylum Chordata; class Amphibia; order Anura; family Dendrobatidae; genus Oophaga; species Oophaga sylvatica. Next base: position 173,539 of record JARQOD010000282.1, read on the forward strand.
AAAAAGTTTTTTCTAATATCTAATCTGTGTCTCCTCCCATTCAGTTTCATCCCATTGCTTCTAGTCTTTCCTTGTGCAAATGAGAATAAAAATGATCCTTCTACAATGTGACAGCCCTTGAGATATTTGTAGACAGCTATTAAGTCTCCTCTCAGTCTTCTTTTTTGCAAGCTAAACATTCCCAAATCCTGCAACCGTTCCTCATAGGACATGGTTTGCAGACCGGTCACCATTCTGGTGGCTCTTCTCCGAACTTGCTCCAGCTTGTTGATGTCTTTTTTAAAATGTGGTGCCCAAAACTGGACACAGTATTCCAGATGAGGTCTGACCAAAGAGGAGTAGAGGGCAATAATGACCTCACGTGATCTAGACTGTATGCTTCTGTTGATACATCCTAGAATTGCATTTGCCTTTTTTGCTGCTGCATCACACTGTTGACTCATGTTCAGTCTGTGATCAATTAGTATACCCAAGTCTTTTTCACATGTGCTGTTACTTAGCCTATT
>JARQOD010000283.1:0-77611 GCA_033576555.1 Oophaga sylvatica
CCCATACAGTCTAGCCGGCTCACTACTGAAGATGCTAGACTGTATGGGCTCCTTCCAGGTGCCTGGCTGCAGCCTTTTACAGTCTAGCCGGCTCACTACTGAAGATGCTAGAATGCATGGGCTCCTTCCAGGTATATATTCTTCAAGATAGCAGACTTTATAGGCTGCTGCCTGGCCCTGACTGCAGCCCATACATGGCACTAGAATGTATGTGCTCTTCAAGGTATAAATTATTAAAGCCAGCAGAATGTATGGGCTCTTTCCAGTTGCCTGACTGCAGCCCATACAGTCTAGCTGGAATTACTGAAGATGCTAGATTGTATGGGCTCCTTCCAGATGCCAGGCTGCAGCCCATACAGTCTAGCCGGCTCACTACTGAAGATGCTAGACTGTATGAGCTCCTTCCATGTATATCATACCTCCCAACTATTGAAGATGGGTAAGAGGGACGAAGGTTGCAACGCGCACAGCGCGACGCGGTAAATTTTAGGCCACGCCCCGACCACACCCATTTCACAACTAGTCACACCATGTCCACACCCTGACCACACCCATTTAGCACTGGTAATCACACTGACTGTTATGTGGGCACACTGGTACTGAGTAAAAGAAAGAACAGAGAGAGAAAAAAAACAGAAAGAAAGGAGATAAAGAAAGAGGGGAAAGCAACAAAGAACAGAGAGAAAGTAGAGAGAGAAAGAAATAAACAAAGAAAGGAAGAGAAAGAACAGAGAGAAAAAAAACAAAGAGGGGAAAGAACAGAGACAGAGAAAGAAAGAGGGGAAAGAAAGAAACAGAGAGAGAAAGAAAGAAATACAGGAAAGAAAGAACAGAGAGAGAAAGAAAGAACAGAAAGAAAAACAGAGAAAGAAAGAGGGGACAGAAAAAAGAACAGAGAGAAAAAAAGAAGAGGGGAAAGAAAGAACAGAGAGGGAGAGAGAAAGAAAGAGGGGAAAGAACAGAGGGAGAGAGAAAGAAAGAGGGGAAAGAAAGAACAGAGAGAAAAAGAAAGACAGAAGGGAAAGAAAGAACAGAGAAAGAAAGAAAGAGAGGAAAGAAAGAACAGAGAGAGAAAAAAGAACAGAGAGGGAGAGAGAAAGAGGGGAAAGAAAGAAAAACAGAGGGGGAATGAAAGAACAGATAGAAAAAGAAAGAAAGAATAGAGAGAGAAAGAAAGAGGGGACAGAAAGAACAGAGAGAGAAAGAAAGAAAGGGGAAAGAAAGAACAGAGAGAGAGAAAGAAATAAAGGGGAAAGAAAGAACAGAGAGAGAGCAAGAAAGAAAGAAAGAGGGGAAAGAAAAAACAGAGAGAGAGAGAAAGAAAAAAGAACAGAGAGAAAAAGAAAGAGGGGAAAGAACAGAGAGAGAGAAAGAAAGAAAGAGGGGAATGAAAGAACAGAGAGATAGAGAAAAAGAAAGAAACAGAGAGAGAAAGAAAGAGGGGACAGAAAAAAAGAACAGAGAGAAAAAGAAAGGGTAAGAGAGATAGAGAGAAAGAAAGATGGGAGAAAAAAGAAAGAGAAAGAAAGAAACAGAGAGAGAGAGAAAGAACAGAAAGAAAGAGGGGAAAGAAAGAACAGAGAGAAAGAACAGAGATAGAAAGAAAGAGGGGAAAGAAAGAACAGAGAGAAAGAAAGAACAGAGATAGAAAGAAAGAGGGGAAAGAAAGAACAGAGGGAAAGAAAGAAAAAGAACAGAGAGAAAGAAAGAAAGATGGGAAAGAAAGAACAGAGAGAAAGAAAGAAAGAAAGAACAGAGAGAGAGAGAAAGAAATAAAGATTATATAAAGATACTATAGCAGCCCGGCTCCCATTGTAGTGCCCACCTGAGCCTCCCGGTGTAGGACATATCATGATCCGCTCACATGGCCGACATCCAAGGCGAGGACACGGTGATGGATCTGAAGCATTCCCTGAAGTGCCTCGATGGTTCCGTCACAATCTCCTCCCGAAATTAACTCATTTCCGGTCATCTTTCAGCACGTCACTTCTGGTGGAACATCACGTGCGAGTTTTAAAGTGCTCTTCGGGGCTCCGGCATGTACGCCTGCGTCCACAGGAAAAGCTCCCGGCTGGGACAGCGGGGTAGACTCTCAAAATCGGGAGTGTCCTGCTGAATTCAGGACGGTTGGAAGGTATGAATGCTCCCCACCATACACCTTGTACACGCAGGGCTCTGCACACCTCATACACACACGGTTCCGCTTTGTATGCCTCTTAAACACACGGCTCCACTCCGTCCACCTCGCACACACAAGGCACCACTCAGTATACACAAGGCTCCACTCCATACACCTTGTACACACATGCAGCCACGCTTTGTACACCTTGCACACACACGACTCCACTCCGTAAACCTTGTACACATGCGGCTTTGCAGCATACACCTCGTACACACGCGGTTCTGCTCCGTACACCTTGTACACACGCGGCTCCGCTACATACACACAAGGCTCCACTCCATACACACACGGCTCTGCTCGCTCTGTACACACACGGCTCAAGCACAGAGCCCTGTGTGTACGGAGCTGAGCGACTCAGCTCCGTACACTTCACACACACAGGGCTCCGTTTCGTACACACACAGCACTGCTACATCCACCTCGTACACGCGGGGCTCGGCTCCGTGCACCTTGTACAGACACAGGCTCTGCTCTATTCAACTCGTACAGACACGGTTCTGCTACATCCAACTCGTACACACAAGGCCCCGCTCCGTACACCTCATACACACTACAGCACTGCTACATCCACCTCATACACGGGCGGCTCCGCTCCGTGCACTCGTACACGAGCGGCTCCGCACCATGCACCTGGTACACGAGCGGCTCCGCTCCGTGCACCTCGTCTCCATGCACCTCGTACAGACACACGGCTCCGCTCCATCCAACTCGTACAGACACGGCTCTGCTACATCCAACTCGTTCACACAAGGCTCCGCACACCTCGCATACACTACAGCCCTACCCATCCACCTCGTACCGCGCGTCTCCACTCAACTCGTACACGCACGGCTCCGCTCCGTGCACCTCGTACACGGCGGCTCCGCTCCGTGCACCTCGTACACACGCGGCTCCGCTCCGTGCACCTCGTACACGCGCGGCTCCGCTCCGTGCACCTCGTACACGCGCGGCTCCGTTACATCCACCTCGTACACACACGGCTCCGTTCTGTCCACCTCGTACACACGGCTCCGCTCCGTCCACCTCGTACACACACGGCTCGCTCCGTACACCTCATACACACGGCTCCGCTCCGTACTCCTCGTACACACAGCTCCGCTCCGTACACCTCGTACACACGGCTCTGCTCTGTACACCTCGTACACACGGCTCCGCTCCGTACACCTCGTACACACGGCTCCGCTCCGTACACCTCGTACACACACGGATCCGCTCCGTACACCTCGTACACATACGGCTCTGCTCCGTACACCTCGTACACACACGGCTCCGCACACCTCATACACACGGCTCCGCACACCTCGTACACACACGGCTCTGCTCCGTACACCTCATACACACATGTCTCCGCTCCGTACTCCTCGTACACACACAGCTCTGCTACATCCACACTGTAAACCCGAGTCCCGACCCCACACGCACACAAACTTACCCTCATCCAGCACCATGAGAACCATCACAGCGCAGAGTCCTGCACACAAGATGACACTGATCATGTGACCCTGACTCCTCCCCTCCTGTGACCTCATCACAGGTCCTGTGGGCACAGAGAACAGCATAGCAGTGTCACTGCTAGCTGTGAGCCGCTGGCTGAGCTGTAGAGACAGGGAGGAGTGCATGGGGGGCGTGGCGGCTCGTCTCATTGCGGGACACATAGTGTCCTCAGCGGGACAGCGGGACGGGGGGGTCAAAATCGGGACTGTCCCGCTCAATCCGGGACAGTTGGGAGGTATGGGTATATATTCTTCAAGATAGCAGACTTTATGGGCTGCTGCCTGGCCCTGACTGCAGCCCATACATGACACTAGAATGTATGTGCTCCTTCAAGGTATAAATTATTAAAGCCAGCAGAATGTATGGGCTCCTTCCAGTTGCTTGACTGCAGCCCATACAGTCTAGCCGGCTCACTACTGAAGATGCTAGACTGTATGGGCTCCTTCCAGATGCCAGGCTGCAGCCCATACAGTCTAGCTGGTTCACTACTGAAGATACTAAGTAGACTGTATGGGTTCCTTCCAGGTCTGGCTGCAGCCCATACAGTCTAGCCGGCTCACTACTGAAGATGCTAGACTGTATGGGCTCCTTCCAGGTGCCAGACTGCAGCCCATACAGGCTAGCCGGCTGACTACTGAAGATGCTAGAATGTATGGGCTCCATCCAGGTATATATTCTTCAAGATAGCAGACTTTATGGGCTGCTGCCTGGCCCTGACTGCAGCACATACATGACACTAGAATGTATGTGTTCCTTCAAGGTATAAATTATTAAAGCCAGCAGAATGTATGGGCTCCTGCCAGGTATATATTACTGTAGATATAGACTGTACGGGCTCCTGTCAGGTATATATTATTGTAGATACAGACTGTACGGGCTCCTGTCAGGTATATATTATTGTAGATATAGACTGTACGAGCTCCTGTCAGGTATATATTACTGTAGATATAGACTGTACGGGCTCCTGTCAGGTATATATCATACCTCCCAACTGTCCCGGATTGAGTGGGACAGTCCCGATTCTGACCCCCGTCCCGCTGTCCGCTGAGGACACTATGTGTCCCGCAGTGAGATGAGCCGCCACGCCCCCCATGCACCCCTTCCTGCCCTCCCTGTCTCTACAGCTCAGCCTCACAGCAGCTAGCTATGACGCTGCTATACTGTTCTCTTCTGTGTCCACAGGACCTGTGATGAGGTCACAGGAGGGGAGGAGTCAGGGGGTCACATGATCAGTGTCCTCGTTGTGTGCAGGACTTTGCGCTGTGATGGTTGTCATGGTGCTGGATGAGGGTAAGTTTGTGTGTGTGGGGGTCAGGACTCGTGTTTACAGTGTGAATGTAGCAGTGCTGTAGTGTGTACAAGTTGGGTGTAGCAGAGTCGTGTGTGTACGAGGTGTACGGAGTGGAGCCGTGTGTGTACGAGGTGTACGGAGCGGAGCCATGTGTACGAAGTGTACGGAGCGGAGCCGTGTGTGTACGAGGTGTACGGAGCAGAGCCGTGTGTGTATGAGGTGTACGGAGCGGAGCCGTGTGTGTACGAGGTGCACGGAGCGGAGCCGCGTATGTACGAGGTGGATGTGGCAGGGCTGTAGTGTGTACGAGGTGTGCGGAGCCTTGTATGAACGAGTTGGATGTAGCAGAGCCATGTCTGTACGAGTTGGATGGAGCAGAGCCGTGTGTCTGTACAAAGTGCACAGAGACGTGCACAGAGCGGAGCCGCTCGTGTACAAGGTGCATGGTGCAGAGCCGCACGTGTACGAGGTGCACGGAGCGGAGCCGCCCGTGTACGAGGTGGATGTAGCAGTGCTGTAGTGTGTACGGAGAGCAGCCTTGTGTGTACGAGTTGTATGTAGCAGAACCGTGTCTGTACGAGTTGGATGGAGCGGAGCCGTGTGTCTGTACGAGGTGCACGGAGCCGAGCCACGCATGTACGAGGTTTACGGAGCCGCTCGTGTACGAGGTTTACGGAGCTGAGCCGCGCGTGTACGAGGTTTACGGAGCAGAACCACGTGTGTATGAGGTGTATGCTGCAAAGCCGCATGTGTACAAGGTTTACGGAGTGGAGTCGTGTGTGTACAAGGTGTACAAAGCGTGGCTGCGTGTGTACAAGGTGTACGGAGCAGAACCACGTGTGTATGAGGTGTATTCTGCAAAGCCGCATGTGTACAAGGTTTACGGAGTGGAGTCGTGTGTGTACAAGGTGTACAAAGCGTGGCTGCGTGTGTACAAGGTGTACGGAGTGGAGCCTTGTGTATACTGAGTGGAGCCTTGTGTGTGCGAGGTGGACGGAGCGGAGCCGTGTGTGTACGAGGCATACAAAGCGGAACCGTGTGTGTATTAGGAGTGCAGAGCCGTGCGTGTACAAGGTGTATGGTGGGGAGCATTCATACCTCCCAACCATCCTGAATTCAGCGGGACACTCCCAATTTTGAGAGTCTGCCCTGCTGTCCCGGCCGGGAGCTTTTCCGTGGACACAGGAGTACATGCCGGAGCCCCGAAGAGCACTTTAAAACTCGCACGTGATGTTCCACCAGAAGTGACGTGCTGGAAGATGACCGGAAATTAGCTAATTTCGGGAGGAGATTGTGACGGAACCATGGAGGCACTTCAGGGAATGCTTCAGATCCATCACCGTGTCCTCGCCTTGGAATCGGGGATGTCGGCCATGTGAGCGGATCATGATATGTCCTGCACCAGGAGCTCAGGTGGGCACTGCAATGGGAGCCGGACTGTTATAGTATCTTTATAGAATCTTTTTTCTTTCTCTTTCTGTTTCTTTCTCTCTCTGTTCTTTCTTTCTTTCTCTCTGTTCTTTCTTTCCCATCTTTCTTTCTTTCCACTTTTTCTTCTCTGTTCTTTTTCTTTCTTTCTCTCTGTTCTTTCTTTCCCCTCTTTCTTTCTATCTGTTCTTTCTTTCCTTTCTCTTTCCTTTTGTTCTTTCTTCTTATCTCTGTTCTTTCTTTCTTCTTTCTCTCTCTCTGTTCTTTCCTCTTTCTTCTTTTCTTTTCTTTTTCTTCTCTCTCTTTTCTCTCTTCTCTCTCTTTCTTCTTTCTTTCTTTCCCCTCTTTCTTTCTTTCCCCTTTCTCTCTCTCTCTTTTCTTTCCTTTCTTTCCTCTTTCTTTTTCTTTCTTTCTCTCTGTCTTTCTTTCCCTCTTTCTTTCTTCCTTCTCTGTTCTTTCTTTCCCTTTCTTTTTCTCTTTCTTTCTCTCTCTGTTCTTTCTTTCCCCTCTTTCTTTCTTCTCTTTCTTTCTTCTTCTTTCTTTCCTCTCTCTTTCTTTCTTTCCCTCTTTCTTTCTTTCTTCTTCTCTCTCTGTTCTTTCTTTCCCATCTTTCTTTCTCTCTATCTCTCTGTTCTTTCTTTCTCTCTTTGTTCTTTCTTTCCCTTCTTTCTCTCTCTCCCTCTGTTGTTTCTTTCTTTACCCTCTTTCTTTTTTCTCTCTGTTCTTTTTTTCTGTCCCCTCTTTCCTTCACTCTCTCTGTTTCTTTCTTTTTCTCTATCTCTCTGTTCTTTCATTCCCCTCTTTTCTTTCTTTCTTTCCTCTCTTTGTTTCTTTCTCCCCTCTTTCTTTCTCTCTGTTCTTTTGTTCTCTCTCTCTGTTCTTTCTTTCCCTCTTTCTTTCTTTCTTTCTTTCTTCTCTTCTTTCTTTCTTTCCCCTCTTTCTTTTCTTTCTCTTTCTTTCTTTCTCTTTCTCTCTGTTCTTTCTTCTCCCTTTTCTTTCTCTCTATTCTTTCTTTCTTTCTTCTCTCTCTGTTCTTTCTTTCCCCTCTTTCTTCTTTCTTTCTTTCCTCTGTTCTTTCTTTCCCCTCTTCTTTTTTCTTCTCTGTTCTTTCCCCTCTTTCTTTCTCTCTCTGTTTTTCCCTCTTTCTTCTCTCTCTGTTCTTTTCTTTCTTCTCCTCTGTTCTTTCTTTCTCTCTTCTTTCTTTCTTTCTTCTCTCTGTTCTTTCTTTCCCCTTTCTTTCTCTCTCTGTTCTTTCTGTCCCCTCTTTCTTTCGCTCTCTATTCTTTCTTTCTTTTTCTATCTGTTCTTTCTTTCCCCTTGTCTTTCTTTCTTTCTGTTCTTTCTTTCCCCTCTTTCTCTCTCCCTCTCTGTTCTTTCTTTCTCTCTCCCTCTCTGTTCTTTCTCTCTCTGTTCTTTATTTCCTCTCTTTCTTTTTTTCTTGCTTTCTTTCTCTGTTCTTTCTTTCCCCTCTTTTTTTCACCTCTTTCTTTCTCTCTCCCTCTGTTCTTTCTTTCCCCTCTTTCTTTCTCTCTCCCTCTCTGTTCTTTCTTTCTTTCCCCTCTTTCTTTTTTTCTCTCTGTTCTTTTTTCTGTCCCCTCTTTTTCTCTGTTCTTTCTTTCTCTCTATTCTTTCTTTCCCGTCTTTCTTTCTTTCTCTCTCTGTTCTTTCTTTCCCCTCTTTCTTTCTCCCTCCCTCTCTGTTCTTTCTTTCCCCTCTTTCTTTCTCCGTCTCTGTTCTTTCTTTCCCCTCTTTGTTTTTTTCTCTCTGTTCTTTCTTTCCCCTTTCTTTGTTTATTTCTTTCTCTCTCTACTTTGTCTCTGTTCTTTGTTGCTTTCCCCTCTTTCTTTCTCTATCTCCTTTCTCTCTGTTTTTTTTCTCTCTCTGTTCTTTCTTTTACTCAGTACCAGTGTGCCCTCAGTACCAGTCAGTGTGATCACCAGTGCTAAATGGGTGTGGTCGGGGGCGTGGACTTGGGTGTGACTAGTTGTGAAATGGGTGTGACCGGGGCGTGGCCTAAAATTTGCGACTGTATTGGCTGCTGTCAGGTATATATTATTGTAGATATGGACTGTATGGGCTCCAGTGAGGTATATAGAATAGACAACAGATGGAAATTATTAGCAATTAGCAAGACACGCTCAATAAAAGAGTGGTTCTGCAGGTGGGGACCACAGACCACATCTCAGTACCAATGCTTTCTGGCTGATGTTTTGGTCACTTTTGAAAGTTGGTTGTGCTTTTACACTCGTGGTAGCATGAGACGGACTCTACAACCCACACAAGTGGCTCAGGTAGTGCAGCTCATCCAGGATGGCACATCAATGCAAGCTGTGGCGAGGTTTGCTGTGTCTGTCAGCGTAGTGTCCAGAGGTGCTACCAGGAGACGTGGAGGGGCCGTAGGAGGGCAACAACCCAGCAGCAGGACCGCGACCTCCGCCTTTGTGCAAGGAGGAACAGGAGGAGCACTGCCAGAGACCTGCAAAATGACCTCCAACAGGCCACAAATGTGCATGTGTCTGCACTAACGGTTGGAAACCGACTCCATGAGGATGGTCTGAATGCACGACGTCCACCAATGAGGGTTGTCCTTACAGCCCAACACCGTGCAGGGCGCTTACCATTTGCCATGGAACTCCAGGATTGGCAAATTCGCTACTGGCCCCTGTGCTCTTCACAGATGAAAGCATGTTCACTCTGAGCACATGACAGAGTCTGGAGATGCTGTGGAGAGCGATCTGCTGCCTGCAACATCCTTCAGCATGACCGGTTTCGCAGTGGGTCAGTAATGGTGTGGGGTGGCATTTCTTTGGAGGGCCACACAGCCCTCCATGTGCATGACAGAGGTAGTCTGAGTGCCATTAGGTACCGAGATGAGATCCTCAGACCCCTTGTGAGACCATATGCTGGTGCGGTTGGCCCTGGTTTCCTCCTAATGCAGGACAATGCCAGACCTCATTTGGCTGGAGTGTGTCAGCATTTCCTGCAAGATGAAGGCATTGAAGCTATGGACTGGCCCGTCCGTTCCCCAGACCTGAATCCGATTGAGCAGATTTGGGACATCATGTCTCGCTCCATCCAACAACGTCACGTTGCACCACAGACTGTCCAGAGTTGGCGAATGATTTAGTCCAGGTTTGGGAGAAGATCCCTCAGGAGAACATCTGCAACCTCATCAGGAGCATGCCCAGGTGTTGTAGGGAGGTCATACAGGCACGTGGAGGCCCCACACAATACTGAGCATCATTTTTACTTGTTTTAAAGGGAATCTGTCACCCCATTTTTGCCCTATAAGCTGCGGCCACCGCCATCAGGGGCTTATCTACAGCATTCTGGAATGCTGTAGATAAGCCCCCGATGTCACCTAAAAATGAAGAAAAACGAGTTAGATTATATTCACCCAGGGGCGTTCCACCGTTCGGACGAGTCCGGAGGGAGTCGCGGTCCGGTTCGGCACCTCCCATCTTGTATCGAAGCCGGCCTCTTCTTTCCGTCCCGTCGCAGCTCCTGCGCAGGCGCACTGCTCTGCCTTGGTGAGGGCAGAGTACTGCAGTGCGCAGGCGCCGGGAAAGGTCAGAGAGGTCCGGCGCCTGCGCACTGTAGTACTCTGCTCTGCCCTCACCAGGGCAGAGCAGTGCGCCTGCGCAGGAGCCGCGACGAGACGGAAAGAAGAGGCCGGCTTCGATACAAGTTGGGAGGCGCCGAACCGGACCGCGACTCCCTCCGGACTCGACCAGACGGCGGAACGCCCCTGGGTGAGTATAATCTAACTCCTTTTTTCTTCAATTTTAGGTGACATCGGGGGCTTATCTCCAGCATTCCAGAATGCTGGAGATAAGCCCCAGATGGCGGTGGCCACAGCTTATAGGGCAAAAATGGAGTGACAGATTCCCTTTAAGGACATTACATTCCACTTTAATTTTGTGGGTGACTTCAAATTAAATTATAAAATTTGATTTCCATTGATGATTTTTGTGTGATTTTGTTGTCAGCACATTCAATTTTGTACAGAACAAGGTATGCAATAAGAATATTTCATTCATTCATTCAGATCTAGGATGTTATTTGACTGTTCCCTTTATATCTTTGAGCAGTATATATATATATATATTGTAGGGATCCGCTCTGGTAGGCAGGGGCCGGGCCGCAGTAATGAGGCATACACACAGGCTTTTAATTCAAAGTTCAGTGGTTTTAATAACGGGTTCAACAAAAAGTCCAGATAACAAAATCAAAGCAGAACATAAATCACTCCAGTTTGGAGAACCACTGGTCCCAGACTCACCCTTGCTTGGGACGGGCTTAACTAAGCGGCTGCAGGACAGCAGAGACCGCCAGGTGCCATTCCGGGTGGTCTGGTACTCGCTTCCTGGTGCACACTGACACACTGTAACAAAAACAAGCTTCCAGGCTGACTCCAGCCAAACTCCTTCCTTCCACACCCACCAACTACAACAGCTCCTTGTTTTATAGGCCTAGTCCACACCCTTAGGTGAGGTACACATCAGCTGACCTGATCACGTGACTAAGACCTCATCACAGGACCTTGAGATCAGGGAAAATCCTGACCAAACTCTAGTCTGCTAGGAGAAATATATTTCCCATCCATCAAGACCCCCTTTGGTGTACCACATACCTCCCCCCTTTGTTCAACCTTGGGAGGGTGTACACATGACATACAGTGAACTCTGGACAGTGCATCTGCGTTCCCCTGTAATTTGCCTGCCCGATGTTCTACTGAAAATTTGAAATTTTGCAGAGACAGAAACCACCTGGTGACTCGTGCATTTCTCTCTTTGGCTTGACTCATCCAAGTCAAAGGGGAATGATCAGTTACCAACCGAAACGTTCTCCCCAACAGATAGTAGCGCAATGACTCCAGTGCCCACTTGATGGCCAGGCACTCTCTCTCTACAATGCTGTATCTGGTTTCAGCTGGAGTGAGCTTTCGACTCAGGAAACTAATGGGATGCTCCTCCCCGTTAACCTCCTGAGACAACACGGCACCCAGACCTACCTCTGACGCATCAGTCTGGACAATGAATTCTCTTTTGAAGTCGGGTGTGATCAGAACTGGTGACCCACACAGTGCCCCTTTTAGTTTTACAAACGCTTCTTCGAGCTGATCATTCCATCGCACCATTACTGACTTCCTCCCTTTTAGGCAGTCAGTTAACGGCGCCGATAGGGTTGCAAAATTTGGAATAAACCGCCGGTAGTATCCCACTAACCCCAAAAACCCTTTCACTTGTTTTGTGGTGAGGGGACGGGGCCAGTTTTGGATTGCCTCCATTTTGTTTATTTGGGGTTTGATAACTCTCTCCCAATCACATACCCCAGGTACCGAGCTTCCTCCAACCCTATGGAACACTTCTTTGGGTTGGCAGTTAGCCCTGCTTGTCTCAGAGAATCTATCACCGCCTGTACCTTGGCTAAGTGACTTTCCCAGTCTGTACTGTACACCACAATATCGTCAAGATAGGCCGCGGCATATCGGCGATGAGGACGAAGAACAACGTCCATTAACCTCTGGAATGTCGCTGGAGCGCCATGCAACCCGAAGGGTAGGACTATATACTGGAACAGTCCCTCGGGTGTTACAAAAGCCGTTTTCTCTCTCGCTGCTTTTGTTAGGGGCACCTGCCAATACCCTTTTGTGAGGTCAATGACTGAAAAATACCGGGCCTGCCCAAACCGCTCTATTAACTCATCGACCCGGGGCATGTGGTAGGCGTCAAACTTAGAAATTTCATTCAGTTTTCTGAAGTCATTACAGAACCTTAGTGTCCCATCTGGCTTTGGTATTAGGACTATTGGGCTGGCCCACTCACTTTGGGACTCTTCAATGACCCCTAACTGCAGCATCTTCTTGACCTCTTCCGAGATGGCTTGTCGCCGGGCCTCAGGCACCCGATATGGCTTTAATCGGACTTTGGCCTGCGGCTCCGTGACAATGTCATGTTGGATTAGGGAGGTACGACCAGGAAGTTCCGAAAAAACATCTGTATTTCGGCTAACAAACTCTCGGACTTCCTGAACTTGTCTGGGCGACAAAGTGTCTGCTATTTTGACGGCGGAGAGGACTTCTCTTGCCTTCTCCTGAGGCAAGGAAGCCATTTCTACTGGAAATGCAGGCCGTGGACAATCGTCACCAAGCGGGTCTCTGTCTTTCCATGGTTTGAGCAGATTCACATGGTATACCTGTTCTGGCTTTCTCCGCCCTGGTTGGTGTACTTTATAGTTTACGGGTCCCACCTTCTCTATAATCTCGTAGGGTCCCTGCCACCTTGCAAGGAACTTACTATCCACTGTAGGCACAAGTACCAACACCCGATCCCCAGGGTTAAAGGACCTTACCCGTGCCTCCCGGTTATAGACCTGCCTCTGTGACCTTTGTGCTGCTTCCATATGTTCTCGGACTAATGGTAGGACTGTCTCCATTCTCTCTTGCATTTTGGCCACATGTTCTATCACACTTTTGTGGGGAGTTGGTTGGTTTTCCCAGGCCTCTTTAGCTATATCGAGTAAGCCACGGGGATGTCTGCCATATAATAGTTCAAAGGGCGAGAACCCCGTAGATGCCTGGGGCACCTCCCGCACTGCAAACATCAGGTATGGCAACAAGAGATCCCAGTCCTTATCATCTTTAGAGACTGCTTTTTTCAACATATTCTTCAGGGTTTTATTGAACCTTTCTACTAAACCGTCTGTTTGGGGATGATAGACCGATGTGCGCAACTGTTTAACACTTAACAAGTGGCAGAGTTCCTTCATGATTTTTGACATAAAGGTGGTCCCCTGATCTGTTAAGATTTCTTGAGGGATTCCCACCCAAGAGAACATACCCATGAGTTCTTTTGCGATCAGTTTGGCCGAGGTGTGTCGCAGGGGAATAGCCTCAGGATACCTGGTAGCGTAATCTAGAACTACGAGGATGTGTTGGTGACCCCTTGCTGATTTATTAACCGGCCCAACCAGATCCATGGCTATTCTCTCAAACGGGACCTCTATAATTGGTAATGGCACCAAGGGACTCCGAAAATGAGGCTGCAGACTGGTTACCTGGCACACGGGACAAGAGTTACAATACCGTTTAACTTCTTTATAGACCCCTAGCCAGTAAAACCGTTGTAGAATTCTGTCTAGGGTTTTCTTTTGGCCCAAATGTCCCCCTAGTACATGCGCATGCGCTAAGTCCATTACCAACCTCCGATATGACTGCGGTACCAGCAATTGCTCGACAATTTCCCCATGTATTTTTTCAACCCGATACAGCAAATCTTGGTTCAGCTCGAATCGGGGAAATACTGTAGCTGCCCCGGGGTGTTGGGGTTCCCCATTGACAACCAGTACATTTTCCCGGGCTCGAGTCAACGTAGGGTCCCGGAGTTGCGCCGTACCAAAATTGTCACCTGCCACATTTAAGACTGACAATTCTGGTCCCGGTGGCAAATCTTCCATCTCCCCAGCTAACACTTCTATAGGAGAGGGGTTTTCCTCCTTCACTGAAGGCAAAGGTACTTCTACCGCCAGCACATCTTCCTCTGGGCCACCAGGTTCATGCCCGATTTCTGGAGAATGCAACCTGGTTGCCACTGGTGCCGATGACTGTTCCGTGCTAGGGGTAATTACAGGCCAAAGCACAGAAAATAACGGAAAATCTCTCCCCATTATTACATCATAATGCAAATTCACCACCACCCCCACCTCGTGGCACCTCCTCCCCGCTGGCTTGTTTATCATCACCAGGGCGGTAGGATAATGTTTTAGGTCCCCATATATACACAACACACCCATCTTCCGACCAGTATACTCGCTGATTTGGACGTGGCTGGCTCGTATTAGGGTCACGAGACTCCCTGAGTCCAGTAGAGCCACAGCAGGGTTACCCTCCACCTCCACTTTACACAAATGATTCATATTGGGTCCCTCTGGTTTACCCACTGCACACATGTGTTCGGCATAGTGAGACTGATAGTACCCATAGTTTGTGTCCATGGGCTCAGTCAGGTGGGGGCAATCAGCTCTCACATGTCCTGGTTCTTGGCACCGCCAACGGATTATGGGGCCCCTTTCGTCCCCCGACCCGTCCTGGGCGGCCTTCCGAGTCTCTGCTCGCCGAGCTGTGGGTGAAGGTTTGGGGAATTTACTCGGTACCTTCCGGGTAGTCTCTCCCTGTATCTCCTTGGTAGCACCATATCTTTCAATGAGGTCTACCATTTGGAGACCATCAGTAGGGGCTGCCTGTCCAACCCATGTCTGAAGGGTGTGGGGCAAAGTTCTCCAGAATTTATCAGTCACTATACGATCCAGCATAGCGCGGGGTGACAACACCTCGGGCTGCAACCACTTTTCTATCAGGTGTATCAAGTCATAATACTGGGACCGAGCTGGCTCGGAAGGGGAAAACTTCCACTGGTGTACCCGCTGAGCCCGGACTAACACATTTACCCCAAGACGTGCGAGTATCTCACCCTTGACGATCTCGTAGTCCCTCTGGTGCTCGGGGGGTAGGTCTCTATAGGCTTTCGCGGGTCCTGGAGCCAAAAACGGAGCCACGATCTCGGCCCACTGGTCCCGGGGTAGTCTCTCCCTCTCAGCCACGCCTTCAAACATCTCCAGGTACACCTCGACGTCATCTGACTTTTCCATTTTCGGAATCGCTGTGCGTACCACTTTCCGGACATCCTGACGTCCTGAGGCAGCTCCTGCTGTCTGCGGCGCTGTGATGTGTTGCATCAGTAGATTGTTGGTTTCCTGTTGCCGCTCCATAGCCTGCTGCTGTATAGCCTGCTGTTGCTGCTGTATAGCCCTGCTGCTTGCTGCTGTATAGCCTGCTGTTGCTGCGTGTATGCCTGCTGTTGCTGCCGTGTAGCCTGCTGCTGCTGTCGCTTGGCCTCCACCAGCATTTTTACTGTGTTCTCCATCTCCGGACAGCTATCCACCGGGTTTTGCGTCACTTTCTTCACCCAGGACATTTACTGTCATGCAGAGAAAAAAAAAACATCCACAAAAAAAAGAGCCTGACCTCACTGCGTATGCCCACATTCAAGCCACCAATTGTAGGGATCCGCTCTGGTATGCAGGGGCCGGGCCGCAGTAATGAGGCATACACACAGGCTTTTAATTCAAAGTTCAGTGGTTTTAATAACGGGTTCAACAAAAAGTCCAGATAACAAAATCAAAGCAGAACATAAATCACTCCAGTTTGGAGAACCACTGGTCCCAGACTCACCCTTGCTTGGGACGGGCTTAACTAAGCGGCTGCAGGACAGCAGAGACCGCCAGGTGCCATTCCGGGTGGTCTGGTACTCGCTTCCTGGTGCACACTGACACACTGTAACAAAAACAAGCTTTTTTTTTTTTTTTTTTTTTCCCTCAGATGGGAAGTTCCACAGTCAGATAACCAAAACTATAAGGAATTCGACTCCCAAACAGCGTGTACACTTATATAATACAGCAGCTGTTCCCATCATCATCGGAAAACCAACTTTATTTACAAGCACAAAAAAACACAAAACTAAGACACATTAACAAGATGTTTCCATTTTTTAACTTTCCAAATTCCCTCTGCGTCCTCCTCCCCCCTCTTTCTCTTATCACACACAAAACAAAAATACAATTTTCCCAAAACAATTTTTAAACAATTTTTAACCTCAATCTCCTTCCTCTTAAACACATACACGTTCCTCACATCCCACAACACCTCTTTTATACATGCAAGTATCAACCACAACACTCTCTCCTTTTCTCCACACATACCCAACCCAAACATAAATAACTCAAACGTCAAAAAATTCACATCACACAACTCCTTACACAACGGGCCCAAACCTGAAATCACATTTCTAGCATACTGACAATTCCAAAACAAATGCACCACACTCTCTCTCCCACCACATCCCCTCCTCGGACACATCTCACTCCTCACTAAACCCCGGTTTCTCTGGAAATCTCTCACCGGTAACACCTCATGCAATGACTGCCACACAATCTCGACTGTAACAAAAACAAGCTTCCAGGCTGACTCCAGCCAAACTCCTTCCTTCCACACCCACCAACTACAACAGCTCCTTGTTTTATAGGCCTAGTCCACACCCTCAGGTGAGGTACACATCAGCTGACCTGATCACGTGACTATGACCTCATCACAGGACCTTGAGATCAGGGAAAATCCTGACCAAACTCCAGTCTGCTAGGAGAAATATATCTCCCATCCATCAAGACCCCCTTTGGTGTACCACAATATATATATATATATATATATATATATATATATATATATATATATATATATGTATATATATATATATATTTTTTTTTTAACAATTCATGAGCCATGTTCTGTAAAATCACAGTGACAGGTTAGTATAGAAAAGACAATAGATATATACACATAGAATACATAGATGTTAGTGACACACACAAGTATATGTATTTATATCACAGAGATACAAGAAAAGCCAGCAATTCATCTGCCGTGTACTGAAAAATCACTGCAGGAGCTGACAGAAGAGATGGATTACATACAGTAAAGACAAATAGAATAGGTAGATATATAGATGTCTGTCACAAATACAATTAGTACAGTGTGTGCAGCTTACTGTACATGTATTTAATAAACGATTTTTCGGAAAAACCGGCATGGGCTCCAGCGCAATTTTCGTAACCAGCAGAGGGAAAGCCGATGGCTGGGGTCAGATGTTTGGGAAGGGGAAAATACCCATGTAGCTTCCCAGGTTATTAATATCAGCTCATATCTGTATACTTAGCCTTTACTGGCTATTAAAATGGGGGACCCATTAAATGACGTGGGGTCTTCCAATAATTAATAACCAGCAAAGGCTAAGCAGACAACTGGTGGCTGATATTAATAGCCTAGGAAGGGGCCATGGACACTGCCTCCCCAGGCTAAAAACATCACCTCTCAGTCGCCCCAGAAAAGGCACATCTCTAAGACACGCCAATTCTAGCACTTAACCTCGCTCTTCCCACTTGGCCTGTAGCAATGGCAAGTGGGGTAATACTTGGGGGGTTGATGCCACTTTTGTATTGTCAGGTGACATCATGCCCTAAAGTTAGTTATAGAGAGGCTTCAATAAGACGCCCCCATTACTAACCCCATAATCACATTGTAAGAAAACAGACACCCAGAAAAAATTCCTTTAATTGAAAGAATGACATGGACTCTTTTAATATTCTTAATTAAACCATACTTACGACCTCGCCTACTTCCCCAATGCCTTCTTCATCTGCAAAAGAGGTAAAAAAAAAGACAAACAATATTCCTCACCTTTCCGCAGAGATGCTTTTAATCCATTTGTCCCAGGAAGGGTCCAGCTCTGCTACATCTAGATGGCAGGCTGCATGATGCGACCATGGAGCTTGTCATCCAGTAGACACTGAGCACCGTGTGCTCAGTGTCTCCCTGTGAACTGCAATTACCTGTCTGAGGGCACCGCGAGCGTGAGAAAGTTCTCCTGCTTGTGATGCAGTCTGACAGGTCCTGCGAGTTCACAGCCTATGAACTCACTTCACAGCCAATGAACTCATTTCACCTTTCGGATGTCAATGCGAGTGCCGTGGGAAGATTTCCCACTTTGCTCGTGCCAACGTCACATAGGTAAAGCGAGCTCATTGGCTGTGAACTCGCAGGACCTGTCAGACGGCACCGCAAGCAGTAGAACTTTCTCACGCTCACAGGTACCCTCAGAGAGGGAATAGCAGTTCACAGGGAGACACTGGGCACAGAGTGCTCAGTGTCTACTGGATGACAGGCTGTATGGACGCATCATGCTTCCATGCAGCTTGCCATCTAGATGTAGCAGAGCTAGACACGTCGGGAGACAAATGGATTTTGGATTAAAAGTATCTCTGCAGAAAGGTGAGGAATATTGTTTTTCTTTTTTTACCTCTTTTGCAGATGATGAGGGCATTGGTCATGAACTCTTAGGACCCCAAACACTCTTGATGTGTTGGGGCCCTGCCTCGTAGACCACAGATGATGCAGAAGTGACAGTTCTAGGTGGGAGATCAGAGTGACAATTCCTCTCTGGCACCCTCAAAAGCCCTATCTGAAAAGAAAAAGGGAAATCATTAATTAATTTTAAAAAAAAAAAAAAAACCTAAGGTAGAAACCGGCCTGGGCGGTCCAGATCCGTGCCGGCCTCCTGACACTAAGCTAAAACAGATTAGCTTCATGCCAGTTGGTGGTGTACCATCCTCTACGTGTGGGGGGGGCTAAAATTTTTTTGCATAGCATAAGCAGCATACACCCATGTTTTTTTGTGTGCCCCAATGAAGCATTAAACCCCACACACCAACCAGAGGGCCACACAGCATAACCTCCACCTCACACTAATCAGTGAACCCCACAGTATAAACCCAACAAAGCACTCAAAACGCCCCCTCCCAAGCGTAAATCCCCAGACGCCCTCTTCCCCCCAAGGGGTGAATCCCCATCATATAAACCCCCACCCATCCCCAAGCATAAACCTACCCATCGGATGTCCATCCACCCAAGCATTACTCCCATTGGACACCACCCACCCCGCTTCCCAAGCATAAACTCCCAGCATAAATCCTCATCGGACATCCACTCCACCCCCCGCATAAACCCCCATCAGACATCCACTCCCCCCACATAAACCCCATCGGACGTCCACTCCACCTCAGCATAAACCCCCATCGGACAACCACTCCCCCCAGCATAAACCCCCATCGGACGTCCACTCCCCCTCAGCATAAACCCCCATCGGACAACCACTCCCCCCCAGCATAAACCCCCATCAGACAACCACTCCCCTCAGCATAAACCCCCATCGGACAACCGCTCCCCCCAGCATAAACCCCCATCGGAAAACCACTCCCCCAGCATAAACCCCCATCGGATGTCCATCCCCCAGCATAAACCCTCATTGGATGTCCACCCCCCAGCATAAACCCCCATCGGATTTCCACCCCCCCAGCATAAAGTCCCGTTGGACGTCCACTCCCCCAGCATAAACCTCCATCGGACGGCCACCCCCCAACCATGAGCACCATCGAACGTCCAGCTCCCCCAGCATAAACCTCCATCGGACTTCTACTCCCACAAGCAGAAACTCCCATCGGAAGCCCCCTCCCCAAGCATAAACCCCCACGAGTCAGCACCTCCCCAAGCATAAACCTCACCAGATGGCACCTCTACCCCAACTATAAACCCCTACCAGTCGAGAGTCTACCCCAAAAACAATCCCTCCTTTCAAGTCACAACAGATGCAGACGGGCCCTCCCCGAGCACAAGCCCCCACCAGATACTCCCTCACCCAAGCATCAAGTCCCAAGCCACTCAGACACCAAAACTGTTCATTAACCCCCCGGGTCCCAACCAGACTCCACAAGTGTGCATTAACCCCCCAGGACCCAACCAGACCCCACAACCGTGCATTAACCCCCCGGGCCCAACAAGACCCTACAAGCATGCATTAACCCCCCCGGGCACAACCAGACCCCACAACCGTGCTGTTATGAATGTGCTACAGATGGTTTCTGAGCAGAGGCTCCCTCTGGTGGTTACAGACAGTACTGAACCTTTCAGCGAGGAGTGGCAATCAGGGATCACGGACTGGTCTGATATAAGGAAGGTTCCCTCCCATGATGGTTGCCGGTGATCAATTGTTCTTGTCTCAATTGTGGTTCCTGATTCATTTGGAAGTTTGCTGGAGTCTTGCCTGCATCTCCTGCTTTCAGATAAGATATTTTTTGCTTTTCTTTTTGTGCTTGCTTTTTGCATTGTTTTCTGCACTTTTGTGGAGGTCAGACAGGTCTCCTCCTGGGGCCTGAGCTCCTCACAGTTTATCTGCAGCCTCTGTTATTTGCTCATTTGCTTTTTCCTGTTTTTTCAGCGGCTGCAGCTTGGTTTTGTTCACACTGAGATCTGATTTAGCGGGTGGCGAGATCGTGTGATCTCAGTATTTTTGTAATCAGAATTGTTGGATTTTTGTAGGGTTTTCTGGATTGCAGAAAGTAATCTCTCCTTTCCTATCCTATTTAGTCAGCTTGTGGCTCCAGCGTTTGCTCAATCTATTTTCTGCCTATGTTTGTGCTTTCATCTTGTCTAACCGCCATTATATGTTTGGAGGCTTCCTATTTTCTTTGGGGATCTGCTCCGGGGCAGATAGCTTTCATCTTTCTGCCTTTAGGTGTAGTTATCTCTCAGGCTGTGACGAGGCATCTAGGATCAACGTAGGAATGCTCCACGGCTACCTCTATTTGTGTCGTTAGTTTAGGAATCTGCAACCGATCAGTTACCAACATCTCAGGTGTCCTGCTGCCCTGCTATGCTGTTGTTCCTGTCCTCCTCAGCTACCGAAACATAACAGTATCACCGGCCATAACTGAAAATTATATGGTACTGTCGTCGCTGTTATCTTGTTAACCCTTTCCTCCTCAGAATGTGGTACCAGAGAGAATAAGACACAAACCAAAGGGTGCGTCAATATACTCTACTCTTTATTGCTAATGAAGGGGCTTATATACACCCCTGAAGCAGGAAGCGGAATTACCATATATGGCAGTTAATACAATTATTATTAAAGCACGTAACATACTGTTTTCTAACCAAACTTTCCATCTTTGCCTTTAGCCCCTGATTTTCGCTCCTAGCACAGAGTATCTCTTCATGTCAGGAGGAGTATTTATTAATGAAGGAACATTCCTTTCTTATCTTCCCTTTTGCTATGCCTAAGCTTCCCAAGGCCTTGAGAAGAAATACTGAATTTAACTCTAACATCCCCTCCTTTTTTTCCTTCATTTGATCAATACACATCTTCATATCTCCTCTTTGTCCTAGTACATCGTTTAATACACATCAAACAAATTTTAAAAACTAAATAGATAGCAAGACATATCAATAAAACCTGTAGGCCAGCTTGTATTATCCCAGTCAGCCATCCCCCTATGCCTTTGAACCAATTTGCGGGGTTAAGAAAGGAGAAAGTATTTGCCCACCATCAGGGGCGTAACTAGGAACGGCAGGGCCCCACAGCAAACTTCACAATGGGGCCCCCCCCCTCGCGCGCGTTGCCAATCCCGGTCTACCCAAGTTGTGTTAAGAAAGATACCTTTATTATCCAAAATTAGAGGTTTTTGGAGTAATGATAGTGAAATAACAGAAAAGAACCAACTCCCAGGAAGCAACTGAGGTAGTGACGAAGGTAGGCTTTCTCCAGAGTAAATATGTGAAGAAACTTGTAATCCAGCCTGCAAATTGCTTTCAAAACGGATGATTTATTCAGTAGAACAACAATCCGGTATACAGAATAATCTAAGATTGTTCTGTATACCGTACTTCTGCACCACGCCCTCACCAATTAAACATGTGAGGAGTGACAGCCTCAGCTCTGCTACATGTGAGGAGTGACAGCCTCAGCTCTGCTACATGTGAGGAGTGACAGACTCAGTTCTGCTACATGTGAGGAGTGACAGCCTCAGCTCTGCTACATGTGAGGAGGAACAGCCTCAGCTCTGCTACATGTGAGTAGGGACAGCCTCAGCTCTGCTACATTCGAGGAGTGACAGCCTCAGCTCTGCTACATGTAAGGAGTGACAGCCTCATCTCTGCAACATGTGAGGAGTGACAGCCTCAGCTCTGCTACTTGTATAGCAAAGCTGAGGCTGTCGCTCCGCACATGTAGCAGAGATGAGGCTGTCACTCCTCGCATGTAGCAGAGCTGAGGTTGCTACTTGTCACATGTAGCAGAGCTGAGGTTGTTACTTTTTACATGTAGCAGAGCTGAGGTTGTTACTTGTCACATGTAGCAGAGATCAGGGTGTCACTCGTCACTTGTAGCAACCATGAGGCTGTTACTGGGCCAGGGGGAGGCTACTGGTGACTGAGGTCCCGTGCCCAACAGGGCCCAGGGGGAGGTTAGTGGTGACTTGAGGCTTGCGTCAAACAGGGCCCAGGAGCCCGAGGCCCTGTTGGAATGCGGGCCCCTTGCTACCTGGGCCCTGTGTTGAATGTGGGCCCCCTGCACTGCAGCCTGGGGCCTGGGCCCTGTTGAATGTGGGCCCTGTTAGATCCTGCCTGCACCTGCCCTCCCAGTCACCATTGAGCAGCCAAGCCTCTTCTCACTGTTGAGAGACTCACGGTACTCACCCTGCTCGCCCGGGCTTCCACCTGCTTGTCCAGTCAGCCTGCTGCTTCATGTGGTCTGCCTGGCCGTCTGCTGTCCGCCCCCACATGCACACACGCTGTGACAGACGGACCATAATGCACTGGGCCGCAGCTTAAAGCTACAGTGCTCATTTCTGTTCGCTGTCTGCATTTACAACACTGTAGTGTCTCTTTAAAACAACACAGTGTTGTTATGCATCAGCGTTCAGAGTCAGAAGCCTGAACAAAATGTTGGGAGGGGGCCCGAGCGCGGATCCATTTGCCAGCGTGCTCGGGCCCCCCTTTTTGCTCCTAAATCACAGGGCAGCTGCAGCAGGGACGGGCCCCCTTCTAGCCCGGGCCCTGTGGCAGCTGCTTCCCCTGCTTCCACTATAGTTCCGCCCCTGCCCACCATGAATCTTGATTCTTCAGATTTGCCTCATCATATAGTTTCCTTAACTTTATGACATCCTCTAGCTTATGTTTAAGGGTTAAAACACTATAATTATCAATATAATGACAACATGCAGGTCCAATAATCTGGCACATCCCTCCTTGAGCTGCAGTCAAGTAATCTAACACGAGGGTATGTTGGTTAGTAACAATAATTAGCTGGTTCTGTACTGCAAGGGACCCATTGAGGATATCTAATATATCCCATATTTGATCATCTAGGTAATCTGTGGATTCTACCAACTTATCCCACGTCTGAGTTATCATAGGGTAGATGAATAATGCACTGAAAAATTTATTTGCTATCCCCATCTCCACTATGTGTGGTCTCCCATTTGGGCGAGGTCTATTGTCTGCAGATCGTTTATGTAATATACGAATCCAACAGTTTGCAACAGTTTGGTTTTGTTCTTTCAGTCCATCCACTAAAACTAAGTGGTGTCTAATGAACCTGTTATCATCTCCATCTACTCGGCTAAGTCTGTTCCAAGCATCCGTTACTGCAAGGATGCAAGCAAATGTCATTAGTAGCATCATTCCTCTTCTGGAGGCTCTCCAAGGATCTTCTCACAATGAGATGCGTGGATCCAAGTTTCCTTGCCTTGTAGCTTGACTGCGGTACTTGTCGTCAGTAGAACTTGAAAAGGTCCATCAAATCTCGGATCCAGACTCTTTCTCACGTGTCTTTTAATGACTACCCAGTCTCCGGGCTGCAAGCTGTGACTCCCAGGATCCTGGTTCAGATCTGGAAGAGAACTGAAGACATTATCATGTATTTTTTGAGTCTTTTATGCAAATCCCTTACATATGAGCTACTCATCTCCAGTGCTTGGGGAAAGAAACATCCTAAGCTAGGCACTTTGCCAAATAGTACTTCATACGGAGAAAGTCCAGTTTTTCTATTTGGAGTGTACCTTACTGAGTATAGGGCTAATGGTAAACATTCAGGCCAAGATTTCCCTGTTTCAGCCATGGCCTTTTGGATTTTTAACTTCAATGTCCCATTTAGTCTTTCTACTTTTCCACTGCTTTGTGGATGATATGGGGTATGAAAAGCTTGTTGAATTCCCAGAGCTGTCAAGACTTCATTCATTATTTCACCTGTGAAATGTGTACCTCTGTCACTTTCGATCACCTCTGGTACTCCATACCTGCACACCACCTCCGCAAGCAGCTTCTTTGCGGTTGCCGCAGCCGTAGCCTTGGCAATCGGGAAAGCCTCCGGCCAACCTGAGAATAAATCAAAAACACACCAACACGTACTCCCATTTTTGGCAGCTGAATATAATCAATCTGCAGTCTCTGGAAAGGATAGAAGGGCCGAGGGGCGTGTTTGGGTGGTGTCTTGACTACCCTTCCCTGATTATGTGTAGCACATACCATGCATCCCTGGATCAAACCTTCTATACAGGTGGAAAAGCCTGGTGCTACCCAATGCTTCTGCATCATGCTCATTACAGCAGTTTTGGACTGGTGGGTTGGCCCATGTAATATCTGGGCGACCGCAGGGTACAACGCCCTTGGAAGGCATCAACGCATCCCTCTTCCCCATATCCCAGTTGCTACATTCAGACATGCACCTTCTTTTTCCCACTTTTCTACTTCCTCCTGGCGCACCTGAGCCTGCATCTGGGCTAAGGCATCCTCCGACACAAAGGGATTTTTGGGAGCGCTTACCTGGTGCATCGTTACCCCTTGGAGTGGTCTACTGGCTGCTGTTTTTGCTGCTGCATCGGCCATTGCGTTTCCTTTACTCACCTGATCAGTGCATCTGGTATGTGCTTTAACTTTTATGACAGCTACCTTTTTTGGTAATTGTAATGCATCAATTAACTGCTGGACAGCGTCAGCATTTTTAAATGGGATGTCCTGCTGCCATCAGGAATCCTCTAGATTTCCAAATTGGACCAAAATCATGAGCTATACCGAATGCGTATTTAGAATCTGTGTAGATGTTAACAATTCTACCTTCAGCTATCTTACAGGCCTCGGTCAGAGCCTTGAGTTCAGCCTCCTGGGCCGACTGATGTGGGAGCATTGGTTCTGCTTTGATCACTGCATTCAGGGAGACGATGGCATACCCGGTGTGGAAGGTACCTGAGTCATCTTGGTGGCGAGATCCATCTACAAAAAATTCAAAATCAGCATTAAGTCTCTCAGTTTCAAACACTGTGGGTAGACCTGCTGTTTCTTGTGCCATAAGCTGAACACAGTCATGAGGAATCTCCTCTCTTGGATCTTCTTTGTACAATACCGTACCTGACCCCTCCTTTAGATCCGAGAGAGGTAACAATGTGGCAGGATTAAGTGTGGTACATCTCTGCAAAGAAATATTTGGAGGCATTAAAAGTGCACATTGCAATCGAAGGTGACGTGCAGCTGAAAGGTGTGCCGGTTGCACCTGGTTCAGTATGGTATATACATCATGAGGTGTAAGTACTGTCAATGGATGATCAAGAACAATGTCTGACGATTTGTGGAGCAATAGTCCTACAGCATGTACTGCCCGTACACAGGACGGGGCACCTCTAGCCACTGCATCTAGTCTTCCACTGAAATAGGCTACAGGCCTTTGATTGTCACCATGTAACTGAGTCAATACCCCTGCCGCGTGTCCCTGCTGTTCGTGGAGATACAGGGTGAATGGTAGTTCATAGTTGGGGGTTCCTAGCGCTGGAGCTGCCACAATCCTGTTTTTAAGAGAATAAAAACAGTCTATACCTTCAGGAGTTAGTTTAAAAGTCACCATGGTGATACAGTCATAGAGAGGCTGCATGAGGATTGATACAGCATGAATCCACTGTCTGCAGTAGGAAACCAGTCCAAGAAATGTCCTAAGAGCGGCAACATTAACAGGAATAGGAAAGTTCTGTACAGCTTCTTTGCGAGCGCTGGTCAGATGTCGCGCCCCCAGTGTAATGCAATGTCCCAAAAAGATAACTGAAGATTTACAGAATTGCAGCTTATCCTTTGACGCTTTACATCCAGATTGGTACAGAAACAACATGAGTGATATCGTTGCACTACGGCACTGTTTCCTGGAGGGGGCACAAATCAGTAAGTCATCAACATATTATAAAAATAACATTGGCAAAATCAATAACTGTGAACCAAGCAGCTTCCTGAGATATCTGGAACAAAAGCGTATATATATATATATATATATATATATATATATACATTGTACCAGCCAATACATAGAGAGTTAAATCTCGTAGTTGAAGGGGGAAGCTGAAGTTTTTTTTTCTGTTAAGGCTACTGATAAGAACCTAGCTGCAGGCCTGCTGCCCAAGGTGGGGGCTAGGTTTTAACATCACTTGCTACCAGTTTCTGCATCTGCTGAGCAATAGTCGTTCTTGAGCTAAACTAAGAAGATACTGTCTCTGTTGGGGCAGAATTGCACCTGGCTTTAATTTGACCATGACTGGCTGCACCCTTAATCTGCCCACATCTGTTTTATCTGAAGCCCAGAAATCATGCGGTATCACACCTTCTAACATTGAAGGAAATTCATTTGTCCTCTTCTGTAATTACTGAATTGTCTGCCCCGTGTCCACTTGGAACTCAACCTCATGTCCCCCTGGTAGGTTCACCTGCACTGTGCAATTAGGAGTGGGGGGGTAGGGAGACAAGGGGGTTCATGTGCAAGCTACCTCTTTTTGCCTGCGCTAAATCATGTTGTGCCCCCTGTGCTATTCTGGCTAGATCCTCTGCTTTAACTGATCTCTAATCCGGTCTACTTACTTTCAGTTTTTCCTTGTCATTTCTCTTTTTTTTTTATGCCATTCATATTAAACTTGCCAGAACCCTCTCATTAGTCTTGTTTTCTTTGACAAAACCCATTTCCACCCAAGTTTTTCTTAGAGTCCAGAAATAATCTTTTGGCTCTTTCCTGAACTCTGTCCTCTAGTGTAACTTCTTTTCTCTGCCTGTCTATCTTTCTTCTCACATACTCTGACCTTCTATTCACATGCCTAGCCCTTCGATTCTTACGTACTGTGTCTATTCCAAAAACATATTCAACAGAGGTGATTAGAAATCTGAAACCTACTGCACTCTGGCTCTGCGTCTCTATGCTGAATGCCTGATGGGAGGGGGTAAGTCGGGCCGCTGCGCAGTTTGTCAGTGTGCTCTCCCTCAGCCTTCAGCTTCCTTATCTGTAGAATGACCTTGGTCTAAAGGAAAATGCCATCTCGCTGCTGCCAGCACTTATCTCTGCTTGCTGTCACTGACTTCTGTATTGTCAGGTGTGGTCCTACACACATAGCACTTGTATGTCTCATCTATCAGTCTATGTATCTAGCTTCATCTGCCAATTTCCCTTTTATAAGTGCTTCTAGATCCTGTCTAGTTGCTTTATTAGAGCCAACTGCTCTGTAGGGCTCCATGGTCTGTATAACACTACTGTCCAGGGGGAGGGAGGCAGACAGGAGGGTAAATCAGTCATCCCTGTTTTTGTCAGTCTGTAACGTCTCCGTCTCCTAATTCTTCAGTCTTTTCTTCTAAGTAATCACACGCACTCATCCACAGTTTCACTGTTTTCAACAGTCCTTTGTCTCTCAACCATCCATGATGTGAGCTAAAGAACCTTTTTCCATTTATCACTGTTCAATTCACCTTTTTCATTCATGCTTGCTTTTCACAATCTCTGCGCACAACTAAATCTTTAGCAGAAATGCCTTCCTTGGCATTTTTGGTTCCCCATTTTTTTATATATCTCCTCACCTAGAAGAGATTCTCTTGTCACCAAGACAAGTTTGTCACCATGACAATTGCGTCACTATGACTCCGTCACCAAGACTCACTTAGACAATGGGCCACAAAGGTTTCTGAACCATTCCACTGCTCGCTCTCCAAGATTTGTACGCCAACCAAATGAACAATCCAATCACACAGACACCAAGACAAAACCACAACACAATCATTGGATCCATACTGTCATTATTCAAAGGAGGAAAGGCAGGACTGACAATCTGAGGGTCTACTGGTTCAAAGGGACCTGAGCCAGGAATACCTGTGATTTACCTGGAAAGCCGACCGCTCGGGGAGGAGGGAGTCCACTATACAGTGATATAGATTTTGGGTAGAATATAATAAGTATTCTTACCCCAGCGCTGTATGTATATCACCAACAGAAGGCTCCGCTCATCCCACGTCTCCGGACTGGTCAGGCTTCCTCAGAATAGAATAACTCAGGTCCCTGTTCGGGCGCCAGGCTGTCGTCGCTGTTATCTTGTTAACCCTTTCCTCCTCAGAATGTGGTACCAGAGAGAATAAGACACAAACCAAAGGGTGCGTCAATATACTCTACTCTTTATTGCTAATGAAGGGGCTTATATACACCCCTGAAGCAGGAAGCGGAATTACCATATATGGCAGTTAATACAATTATTATTAAAGCACGTAACATACTGTTTTCTAACCAAACTTTCCATCTTTGCCTTTAGCCCCTGATTTTCGCTCCTAGCACAGAGTATCTCTTCATGTCAGGAGGAGTATTTATTAATGAAGGAACATTCCTTTCTTATCTTCCCTTTTGCTATGCCTCAGCTTCCCAAGGCCTTGAAAAGAAATACTGAATTTAACTCTAACAGTACTCACAGAAGGGAAAAATAGTGTGGAAAGAAAAAAGTTGTCAGAGTTGTCAGAGATTTTTTTTTTTCTGTCTGTTGCATTTTTTCCCTCTTTTTCTCTGGGTGCTGAGGAGGATTTTTTTTTCTTTCAATGTAGTTTGCACAGTTGTCTGGCCATGTGGATCAGCTTGCCACTGAGGTTCGGTAGTATTGCTACCTATCTTGCTAGGTTGCCGGTTGTGGAACCTAGGATTCCCATGCCAGATTTGTTTTTAGGGTATCGGGCTAAATTTCTGAATTTCAAAAATAACTAAGTTGTTTTTTGCCTTAAAGCCTAAGTCCTCAGGTAACGCAGCACAGCAGGTTCAAATTGTCATCTCTCTCCTGCGCGGCGATCCTCAGGATTGGGCTTTTTCCCTGACACCTGGGGATCCTGTTTTGAATGATATTGATGCATTTTTTCTGGCTCTGAGGTTATTGTACGATGAACCTAATGTCACTGATCAAGCTGAAAAAACCTTGTTGGCATTAAATCAGGGTCTTGAAGACGCTGAGTTGTACTGTCAGAAATTCCGAAAGTGGGCAGTCCTGACCAAATGGAATGATGATGCTTTGGCAGCCCTTTTTCGGAAGGGGCTGTCAGACAATGTAAAGGATGTTATGGTGGGATTCCCTGCTCCCTCTGGTCTCAATGATTCTATGTCATTGGCTATTCAAATTGACAGACGTTTGCGTGAGCGCAGAGGTATGCGTGAGATAGTGTTGCCTTGTGAGCCAGCTTCTGAGCCCATGCAGTGTGATAGAGTGACTTCTGGGGCACAGCGTCATGAGTTTCGAAAGCGCAATGGGTTATGTTTCTACTGTGGTGATGCCTTTCATGCTATTTCAGTCTGCCCTAAGCGGGGAAGACGTTTTGCACGCTCAGTTGTCTTGGGTAGTGTTCAGACTAAATTTTTGTTGACTGTTACCCTGATTTGCTCCCTGTCTACATTTTCTGCTCAGGCTTTTGTTGATTCAGGAGCAGCTATTAACCTGATGGATTTTGACTTTGCCAAACGTTGTGGGTTTCCCATGATACCCCTGCGGAAGTCTATTCCCCAATGTAAGGTTCTTTGTCTCTGTTGACATGTTCCTTGAAACTCAGTTTTCCGTCGGCCATTTTGCTTTCTGTCTTTCTGCAGCTCTTGCTCTCAGTTAATATGGAGTTTCCAGTTTTCATGTTCCCGCCCTGATTCTTCCCTCTTGCTTCTTAAGCAGCCTCAGCTGAACAATCAGTGCTCCTGAATCAAGCCTCAGTTAGTCTGTGACCTGACTCCTGGAAGCCTTGGACTTGTACTCCAGCTATTCCCTACTGAGGAACCTTGGAACACTTTTGGACTCTGGAAACCTGCTGTTTGGTGAATCCATGTTTGCAGAGGAATTACGGTACAGAGAAGAGATCCTGAACCTGCTTTGGAGATTTATTGTAGTGCTTGAAGTTACTCTGGCCTGCTGTGTCTCCTGTCGCTGTTCCTGCAAACTGTGTGAACTTTTCAGCATGCTTGTATGAAGTAATACAAGTCATTTCATTTCAACCTATGTCTCCTGTGTTTCCTTGCACCCAAGCACAAGACGCTATAGGAACTGTACACTATACATGACAAAATTCAGGAGACAATGTTTAGTGTCTGCTGGGTCTGGGAAAGCCGTGTCTGCTGTGACTGTGGATATCAGATGTCCGTTTAATACCTTATGTGATGACAGTGGTTGTGACTTCTCACAACCATTCCAGGTGAGCGCATTCCCTTAAAATTTTACTCTGGAGTGTTACCACAGGTAAACACTATTGTTTTTTTTTTTTTTTTTTTCTTTTCCTTTCCTCTTCCAGCACTTCTGCCTTAAAAGATCTGGAAGATGGAGGCCCGCATAAAGGAACTTTGCAGAGTGACTGATACAATCCTTTCAGATGTACAGACTTTAAAAACCCGTTTTGCAAGCCTACAGGACCTCACTAATCATAATTTGCAAGTGTTTGGACAGACTACCCAGGAATTGCGAGCCAGGATTGAGGCTCTAGAGGAACGAGCCCAGGCTCCTGCCATAACCCCGAGTTCTGGGATCCCCAAATTACCTCCTTTTCGTTTTGGCGGTGAACGTGAGAAATTCAGGGGATTTATTAATCAATGCAATTTATTTTTCTCTGCACATGCTTCACAATTTCCCACTGAACGATCCAAAGTGCTTACTATAATCATGTTGCTTACCAATAAGGCTTTGATGTGGGCAAACCCTCTGATTGAGACTGAGGATGATTGTTTGAATCACCTTAATGCTTTTATTTCAGCCATGGGGCAGGTGTTTGATGACCCCAATCGAGGTGCAACAGCTGAAGCAGCCATGTTAACTTTGCGCCAAGGTAAGCGTTCAGTAGCCGAATATGCCCTGGATTTCAGGAGATGGGCTCTTGATACCACTTGGGACACTTCCGCTAAAAAATCTATTTTTCGGAAAGGGTTGTCTCCACTGATTAAGGATGAACTTGCTCGTGCCGACCCTCCCACTGCGTTAGGTGACTTTATTAACTATTGTATCCGTATTGATGCTCGTCTGACTGAACGCAGACAAGAGAGATGGTTCGAAAATAATCGCACTAACCTTTTACTACCTCCCTCCTCAGCTAAGGAACTTTGAGTAGGATCACAAGGGAACCAGAACCTGAACCCATGCAGGTGGACTCTTTACAAAGACGGGTTAGTGATGCACGCAAAGAACATCGTATAAAGGAAAATCTATGTTTCTACTGTGGTAAGTCAGGGCACTTCATTATAAACTGCCCCAGCCGTTCTCGTAAGACTACTGCAGCAGTCATTCACTGTGAGTGTTGCGAGAGGAACTCTGTCATGTCCGAGCCTCAGGCTCCAGAGAGATCTGCTGCAAGAGATCTTGATTTCTCAGACTTAAACTCTGTTAGTTCTGGGGACGATGACGGTATAAACGCTGCAATTTTTCAAGTTTCCTCAGCGGTGTCCCAGCTGAGTTGTAAAAGAAACAATTCTCATTGCTTCCTTTCCATCAAACTCTGGGTTGACTCAGTCTGGGTGTCTAGCTCTGCTATGATCGACTCAGGAGCAAGTGGAAATTTTATGGATATCTCCTTTGCTCTGAAACAGGGGATACGTTCAGTGAAGAAGGCTACTCCAGTACAGATGGAGACTGTGTATGGCTCTCTACTGACTTCTGGACCAGTGGATCAAGAAACAGAGCCTTTGAGGGTCCTTATGGGTAAAGATCATCAGGAGAAAATTTCTTTTTTGCTTATCTCTTCTCCCCACTTTCCCATTATTCTAAGGCTACCATGGCTGCAGGCGCAGAATCCTACGATTAACTGGGAGACCAAGGAATTACACTTTCCGGAGAAACAGATGAGTCAAGGAGTTTCAGCTTGCTCTGTTCCTAAAGGAACCATGTCAGTCCCTGAACTACCAGCTGTATACCAGGACTATGTGGATTTATGTGACAAGAAGAACGCTGATCAGCTTCCTCCTCACTGTCCATATGATTGTCCAATTGAATTATTGCCTGGAGCCGAGATACCTTTTGGTAAGATCTACCCCTAGCGGGGCCCGAGCTAAAAGCTTTGAAGGATTATATAGACGAAAATTTAGCCAAGGGCTTCATACGCCCCTCTTCATCTCCCGCAGGTGCACCCATCTTCTTTGTGAAGAAGAAAGATGGATCTCTGAGACCCTGCATAGACTATAGGGAACTCAATAAGGTTACTATTAGAAACCGTTATCCATTGCCTTTAATCCCTGAGTTGTTGGAGAGAGTGCGGCATGCCAAAATTTTCTCTAAACTGGATCTCCGTGGGGCCTATAACTTGGTCTGTATTAGACCTGGGGATGAATGGAAGACTGCTTTCAGGTCACGCTATGGACACTTTGAATATCTAGTTATGCCTTTTGGTCTGAGTACCGCCCCAGCCACTTTCCAACACTTCGTGAATGATATCTTCAGGGATCTCCTAGATACATTTGTGGTGATTTATCTGGATGATATTCTAATTTTTTCTAACTCCACAGAGGAACATCATGGACATGTGAGAATGGTCTTAGAACGCCTAAGACAAAACCATCTCTACATCAAACTTGAAAAATGTGAATTCCATAGGACCGAAATTCAATTTCTGGGGTATGTACTATCTACGCAAGGGATTAGTATGGATGGAAGCAAGACCCAAGCCATCAAGGATTGGCCAATTCCTAGAAATGTGAAGGAGGTGCAGCGTTTCATCGGGTTTGCCAACTTCTATAGACGTTTCATTAAGAATTTTTCTGAGGTAGTGTCACCTATCACCCAACTTACCCGAAAACAGTCTAGGTTCTCCTGGACCCCGCAAGCTCAGGAAGCATTTTCCTGTTTAAAGGATAAATTTACCACCGCACCTATCTTAGTACATCCCAACCCCGAGCTTGCCTTCATAATAGAGGTGGATGCTTCAGACTGTGCCGTTGGAGCTATACTCTCTCAGAGAACAGGTGAGAAGAATGTCTTGCATCCCTGTGCCTTCTTTTCCCAGCAGTTGTCTTCGGCTGAGAGGAACTACGATGTGGGCAATAGAGAATTGTTGGCCATTATTGCCGCCTTCAAGGAATGGAGACACCTTCTTCAGGGAGCTGCACAGCAAATAGTTGTCCTGACAGACCATCGTAACCTTGAATTTATCAGGTCGGCTAAGTGCCTGACTCCTCGCCAGGCTCGCTGGAATCTTTTCCTAAACCAATTTAATTTTGTCATTTCTTATAGACCAGGATCGCGCAATGGAAAGGCTGATGCACTCTCTAGGATTCATTCAGCAGAGACACGTCCACTTACTCCTCCTAAGACTATTCTTCCTGACTCTAGATTCCTGGGAGTGATTCATAATCAAGACCTACTTAAGGACATCAAGGAAGCATACCATGCGGATTCTTTGTTGGCTCAACCCCCAAGGGACGTAAGTCTTGTCTTTAAGAATGGTGTGTGGATTCAGGGACAACGTCTGTATATACCTGAAACAGTCAGATTGAGAGTATTGCAACTCATCCACGATTCCAAGATAGCCGGGCATAGGGGAATTCTAAAGACACAAGAATTTCTTTCTCGTTTCTTTTGGTGGCCCACTTACAGGAAAGATGTCTTAAACTATGTCACTTCATGTGAAGTCTGTGCAAGATGCAAAACACCTCGCTCCTCACCAACTGGTCTGTTGCAACCTCCTCCCACCCCGTCCCGCCCGTGGGGATCCATTTCTATGGACTTCATTGTGGAGTTACCAACCTCTCAAGGGAAGAACACCATTCTAGTGGTGGTTGACCGTCTAACAAAGGCAGCTCATTTTATCCCTTGTGTCGGCTTACCCACTGCAAAACAGACATCAGACTTGATGATTAAGAATGTGTTTCGCTTACATGGAGTACCGGATGAGGTCATTTCGGATCGAGGGGTGCAATTCACTTCAAGGTTTTGGCAAAATTTCTGTGCAGCATTGGACATTAAAGTAAACCTTTCTTCTGCTTTTCATCCCCAGACTAATGGACAGACAGAACGAACCAATCAGACCCTGGAGCAGTATCTCCGCTGTTTTATCTGCCACCTACAGGATGATTGGGTGGATCTACTTCCACTGGCTGAGTTCTCTTATAACAACTCTCAGAGCGCCTCCACTAAGCAGTCTCCTTTTTACTCCAATCTAGGTTATCATCCTAACATTCTTCCTCGATTTCCCATAGATACGCCCTTGCCGGCAGTGGCTGAAAGAATCACTTCTTTACAAAAGAATATGGATCTTCTAAAGGAAAATCTAGAATTGGCTCAGGAAAGGTACAAGAAAGCAGCAGATAAATTTCGTAAACCTGCACTAGCTTTCAAGGTAGGAGATTTGGTCTGGCTGTCAACCAGAAATCTTAAATTAAAGATTCCATCGTCTAAATTGGGACATAAGTACATTGGACCTTATAAGATCAATAAGATTATAAGTGCTGTTGCTTGTCGTCTTCAACTGCCCAGAACTATGAGAATCCACCCTGTCTTTCATGTATCCCTACTAAAGGCTGCAACACCCAATACGTTTCCTGGACGTTCTTCTCCTTGCCCTGACCCAGTGCTGGTCGATGGTCAGGAAGAATTTATGGTGGAAAGGATTCTAGATTCCAGGTTGTACAGAAATCAGTTGCAATATTTGATTAAATGGCAGGGCTACCCAGTGGAGGACAACTCATGGGAACCAGTCAATAATGTAAATGCTCCTCGCCTGCTCCGCCAGTTTCATCAGAGGTACCCTGACAAGCCTGGTCTGAGGTCATCCGGAGGTTGTCCCTAAGGGGGGAGTAATGTAAGGTTCTTTGTCTCTGTTGACATGTTCCTTGAAACTCAGTTTTCCGTCGGCCATTTTGCTTTCTGTCTTTCTGCAGCTCTTGCCCTCAGTTAATATGGAGTTTCCAGTTTTCATGTTCCCGCCCTGATTCTTCCCTCTTGCTTCTTAAGCAGCCTCAGCTGAACAATCAGTGCTCCTGAATCAAGCCTCAGTCAGTCTGTGACCTGACTCCTGGAAGCCTTGGACTTGTACTCCAGCTATTCCCTACTGAGGAACCTTGGAACACTTTTGGACTCTGGAAACCTGCTGTTTGGTGAATCCATGTTTGCAGAGGAATTATGGTACAGAGAAGAGATCCTGAACCTGCTTTGGAGATTTATTGTAGTGCTTGAAGTTACTCTGGCCTGCTGTGTCTCCTGTCGCTGTTCCTGCAAACTGTGTGAACTTTTCAGCATGCTTGTATGAAGTAATACAAGTCATTTCATTTCAACCTATGTCTCCTGTGTTTCCTCGCACCCAAGCACAAGACGCTATAGGAACTGTACACTATACATGACACCCTACTTGGCATTGATTCTACCCCTTTGGCGGAGAATAAACCCCAGTTTTCTACTCAGGTGATAATGAGGGTTGAACCAGATCATCAGGAGAGTTGCAAATTTCTGGTGCTGTATAATCTGCATGACATTATTGTACTAGGTTTCCCTTAGTTACAGTCTCATAATCCTGTTTTGGATTGGAAATCTGTGTCTGTGACCAGTTGGGGCTGCCAATGTGTTAATGCCGACACTCCTGTTTTTTCTGCCTCTCCCAAGTCTCAGGATGTTCCTGACTTTTTGACTGATTTTTCGGATGTATTTAGTGAAAGTAAATCTGCATCTTTGCCCCCTCACAGGAGCTACGATTGCACTATTGAATTAGTGCCTGGTGGTAAATTTCTTAAAGGTCGTTTTTTAACTTGTCTGTACCTGAACACGATGCTATGCGATCTTATATCAAGGAGTCATTGGAGAAGGGTCATATCAGACCATCCTCTTCACCCTTGGGTGCCGGTTTTTTCTTTGTGGCCAAAAAGGATGGTTCATTGAGGCCGTGTATTGATTATCGTCTCTTGAATAAGATCACTGTGAAGTATCAATATCCGTTACCCTTGATTTCTGACCTGTTTTCCAGGGTGAAAAGTGCTAGTTGGTTTACCAAGCTTGACCTCAGGGGGGCGTATAACCTTATTCGCATTAAGCACGGGGATGAATGGAAGACGGCGTTTAATACCACAGAGGGGCATTTTGAGTACCTAGTGATGCCCTTTGTGCTCACTAATGCTCCTTCTGTCTTCCAATCCTTCATGAATGATATTTTCGGGGATTTTGTGGATAAATTTCTGATTGTTTATTTGGATGATATCTTGATTGTTTCCAATGACTGGGACTCTCATGTGAAACATGTTCGGACTGTGTTCCAAATTTTGAGAGAGAATGCACTGTATGTGAAGGGATCAAAGTGTCTTTTTGGCGTACAGAAGGTCTCATTTCTGGGATTCATTTGGTCTCCGTCTGTTATTGAAATGGACCCGGTCAAGGTTCAGGCCATCTGTGATTGGGTCCAACCTACTTCATTAAAGGCTCTTCAGAGATTTTTGGGTTTTGCCAATTTTTATCGTAAATTTATTGGTAATTTCTCCGGTATTGTTAAACCATTGACTGATTTGACCAAAAAGGGTTCTGATGTGGTGAATTGGCTTCCTGAGGCAGTCTCTGCGTTTCAGGAACTTAAGCAAAGATTCACTTTTGCTCCTGTTCTACAGCAGCCTGATGTTTCTCTACTGTTTCAGGTGGAGGTTGATGCCTCTGAAATTGGGGCAGGTGCCGTTTTGTCCCAAAGAGATCCAGAGACATCTAAGAGTATAACCCTTGTGCTTTTTTCTCTCGAAAATTTTCTCCAACTGAACGTAATTATGACGTGGGTAATCGGGAGTTATTGGCCATGAAGTGGGCCTTTGAAGAGTGGAGACATTGGCTGGAAGGAGCCAAACATCAGGTGGTGGTCCTCACGGACCATAAGAATCTGGTTTATCTCGAATCAGCCAAGCGACTTAATCCTAGACAGGCCAGGTGGGCCTTGTTTTTCACACTTTTAATTTTGTGGTTTCTTTTCTTCCTGGCACTAAGAATGTTAAGGCGGATTCCCTCTCGAGGAGTTTCTTTGCGGACTCTCCTGAGTTATCTGATCCTACTGTTATTTTGAAAGAGGGTGTAGTTCTTTCCGCCATTTCGCCCAATTTGAGACTGGTCTTGGAAGGGTGTCAGGAGGATAAACCTGAGCGCTGCCCTATTGGGAAATTGTTTGTCCAGACCAGTGGAAGAAGTGTGTGATGTCTGAGATTCATTGTTCCGCGTTGGCTGGTCATCCCGGGATTTTTGGTACCAGAGACTTGGTGAGTCGGTCCTTTTGGTGGCCTACTTTGTCTCGTGACGTCAGGGAATTTGTGCAGTCCTGTGGGACTTGCTCTCGCTCCAAGCCTTGCTCTCGCTCTAGTGGTTTGTTATTGCCATTACCTGTGCCTAAGAGGCCATGGACACATATCTCTATGGATTTTATTTCCGACCTCCCTGTTTCTCAGAGAATGACCATTATCTGGGTAATCTGTGATAGGTTTTCCAAGATGATACATCTTGTGCCACTACCTAAGTTACCTTCCTCCTCCGAATTGGTGCCTTTGTTCCTTCAGCACGTGGTTCGGTTACATGGCATTCCGGAGAACATTGTGTCTGACAGAGGAGTCCAGTTTGTTTCCAGATTTTGGAGGACATTTTGTTCTAAACTTGGTGTTCAATTATCTTTCTCCTCTGCTTTTCATCCTCAGACCAATGGACAAACCGAGAGAACAAACCAGACCTTGGAGGCTTATTTGAGATGTTTTGTGTCTGCTGATCAGGATGACTGGGTCTCTTTTTTGCCTTTGGCTGAGTTTGCCCTTAATAATAGGGCTAGCTCTGCCACCTTGATGTCTCCATTTTTCTGCAATTTTGGGTTTCACCCTTGATTTTCTTCGGGACAGGCGGAGGCTTCTGTCTGTTCGGGTGTTGACTCTGTTGTGGAGCGAATGCAGCAGATTTGGGACCAGGTAGTGGAGAGGTTGTCTCTCTCTCAGGAGAAGGCCCAACGGTTTGCCAACCGGCATAGGACTGATGGTCCTCGGTTTAAAGTGGGGGACTTGGTTTGGTTGTCCTCAAGAAATATCCCTATGAGGGTTGCATCTCCAAAGTTTAAGCCCAGGTTCATTGGACCTTATAAGATCATGGAGATTCTTAATCCTGTTTCCTTCCATTTGCTTCTGCCAGGGACATTTAAGATCCATAACGTGTTCCACAAGTCCTTATTGAAGAGGTTTGTTGAGCCAGTGGTTCCTATGGCTTCGCTTCCTGACCCTGTTTTGGTTGAGGGCAATCTGGAGTATGTGGTTGAGAAAATATTGGATTCTCGTTTTTCTAGACAGAAACTCCAGTATTTGGTTAAGTGGAGAGGTTATGGTCAGGAGGACAATTCTTGGGTGTTTGCTTCGGATATCCATGCTAGGAGACTGATCCGTGCCTATGACCGAGCTGATCCTGATTGGCCTGGTTGCACAAGTGAGGGTTCGGTGACCCCTCCTCAAGGGGGGGTACTGTTATGAATGTGCTAGAGATGTTTTCTGAGCAGAGGCTCCCTCTGGTGGTTACAGACAGTACTGAACCTTTCAGCGAGGAGTGGCAATCAGGGATCACGGACTGGTCTGATATAAGGGAGGTTCCCTCCCATGATGGTTGCCGGTGATCAATTGTTCTTGTCTCAATTGTGGTTCCTGGTTCATTTGGAAGCTTGCTGAGTCTTGCCTGCATCTTCTGCTATCAGATAAGATATTTTCTGCTTTTATTTTTGTGCTTGCTTTTTGCATTGTTCCCTGCACTTCTGTGGAGGTCAGCCAGGTCCCCTCCGGGGGGCTTGTGCTCCTCTCAGTTTATCTGGAGCCACTGTTGTTTGTTCATTTGCCTTTTCCCTGTTTTTTCAGTGGCTGCGGCTTAGTTTTGTTACACCAGAGAACTGATTTAGGTGGTAGAGGTTGTGTGATCTCAGGTGTTTTTGCAATCAGTAGAGTTGGTATTTTTTAGGGTTTTTTTGGATTGCAGTGAGTATCCTTTCCTGTACTTTTCTGTCTAGACAGATTGGGCCCCAGCGTTTGCTCATTCTATTTTCTGTCTGTGTCCGTGTTTCTTCTTGTCTAACCACCATTACATGTTTGGGGGCTTCCTATTTTCTTTGGAGATCTGCTCAGGGGCAGATAGCTTTCATCTTTCTGCCTTTAAGTGTAGTTATCTCTCAGGCTGTGACGAGGCGTCTAGGATCAACGTAGGAACGCTCCACGGCTACCTCTAGTTGTGTGGTTAGTTCAGGTTACTGCAATCCAATAGGTTCCAGCCTCTCTGGTGTATTGCCGTTTTTGCTTACTCTCCTCAGCTACCAAAACATAACAGGGGTCTGTGTGGTGTTCCTTGAATTATGGCGCTCTTATAGGGTTTTCCTGGTGTACAGAGTGTCTCTGGGGTGTTTCTGGTTCACGGGGGTCTTATAGGGTGTTCCTGGTATACAGAGGGTCTTATAGGGTGTTCCTGGTATACGAGGGTCTGTGGGGTGTTCCTGGTATATGGGGGTCTGTGGAGTGTTCCTGGTATACGGGTGTCTTGTGGAATGTTAATGGTATAAGAGGGTCTTATAGGGTGTTCCTTTTATGCAGAAGGTCTTATAGGGTGTTTCTGGTATACGGAATTCTGTGGGGTGTTCCTGGTATACGGGGGTATTGTGAGTGTTTCTGGTATATGGGGACTTGTGGGGTGTTCCTGGTATATGGAGGTCTTATAGGGTGTTCAAGGTATACAGAGAGTCTTATAGTGTGTTCCAGGTATACGATGGTCTGTGGGGTATTCTTGGTATACGGGGGTATTTGAGGTTTTCCTGGTATACAGATGGTTTTATACAGTGTTGCTTTTATACAGAGGGGCTTATAGGGTGTTCCTGATATATGGGGGTCTATGGGGTGTTCCTGGTATATGGGAGTCTTATAGGGTGTTCATGGTATAAAGAGGGTCTTATAGGGTGTTCCTGGTATACAAGGGTCTGTGAGGTGTTCCTGGTGTATGGGGGTCTTATAGGGTGTTCCTGGTATACAAGGGTCTGTGGGGTGTTCCTGGTATGCGGGGATATTGTGAGGTTTTCCTGGTATACAGAGGGTTTTATACGATATTGCTTTTATACAGAGGGTCTTATAGGGTGTTCCTGGTATATGGGAGTCTTATAGGGTGTTCCTGGTAAAAGAGGGTCTTATAGGGTGTTCCTGGTATACGAGGGTCTGTGAGGTGCTCCTGGTATATGTGGGTCTTATAGGGTGTTCCTGGTATACAAGGGTCTTGTGGGGTCTTCCTGGTATACGGAGGTCTTACAGGGTGTTCCTGGTTTACAGTGGGACTTCTACATTATTCCTGTTATATGGGAATCTGTGGGGGTTCCTGGTATACCGGGGTCAGTAGGATGATCCTGGTATATGAGGGGTCTTATAGGGTGTTCCTCGCATACGGGGGTCTTTGAGGTGTTCCTGGTATATGGGGGTCTTACAGGGTGTTCCTGGTTCACAGAGGGAATTATAGGTTATTCCTGTTATACGGGAATCTGTGGGGGTTCCTAGTATACGGGGGTCAGTAGGGTGTTCCTGGTATATGGGGGTCTTATAGGGTGTTCCTGGTATACAGAGGGTTTTATGCAGTGTTCCTGTTATACAAAGGGTCTTATAGGGTGTTCCTGATATACAGAGGGTCTGTGGGGTGTTCCTGGTGTATGGGGGTCTTATAAGGTGTTCCTGGTATACAGAGGGTCTTATATGGTGGTCCTGATATACGAGGGTCTGTGGGGTGTTTCTGGTATACGGGGGTCTGTGGGGTGTTCCTGGTGTATAGAGGTCTTATAGGGTGTTCCTGGTTTACAGAGGGTCTTTTAGGGTGTTCCTGGTATACGAGGGTCTGTGGGGTGTTTCTGGTATACGGGGGTCTGTGGGGTGTTCCTGGTGTATAGAGGTCTTATAGGGTGTTCCTGGTTTACAGAGGGTCTTTTAGGGTGTTCCTGGTATACGAGGGTCTGTGGGGTGTTCCTGGTATATGGGGGTCTGTGGGGGGTTCCTGGTATACAGGTGTCTTGTGGGATGTTCATGGTATGAGGGTTTTATATGATATTGCTTTACAGAGGGTCTTATAGGGTGTTCCTGGTATATTGCGGTCTGTGGGGTATTCCAGGTATATGGGAGTCTTATAGGGTGTTCCTGGTTTAAAGAGGGTCTTATAGGGTGTTCCTGGTATACGAGGGTCTGTGAGGTGTTCCTAGTATATGGGGGTCTTATAGGGTGTTCCTGGTATACAAGGGTCTTGTGGGGTGTTCCTGTATACGGGGTCTTACAGGGTGTTCCTGGTTTACAGAGGGACTTATAGGTTATTCCTGTTATACGGGAATCTGTGGGGTGTTCCTGGTATACGGGGGTCAGTAGGGTGTTCCTGGTATATGGGGGGTCTTATAGGGTTTCCTGGTATGCAGAGGGTTTTATACAGTGTTCCTTTTATACAGAGGGTCTTATAGGGTGTTCCTGATATACAGAGGGTCTGTGGGGTGTTCCTGGTATATGGGGGTCTTATAAGGTGTTCCTGGTATACAGAGGGTCTTATATGGTGGTCCTGATATACAAGTGTCTGTGGGGTGTTTCTGGTGTATAGGGGTCTTATAGGGTGTTCCTGGTATACAGAGGGTCTTATAGGGTGTTCCTGGTATATGGGCGTCTTTGAGGTGTTCCTGGTATACGAGGACTAGTGGGGTATTCCTGGTATATGGTGGTCTTATAGGGTGTTCCTGGTATATGGGGGTCTTTGAGGTGTTCCTGGTATACGAGGTCTAGTGGGGTAATCCTGGTATATGGAGGTCTTATAGGGTGTTCCTGGTATACCGAGGGTCTTATAGGGAGTTCCTGGTATACAAGGGTCTGTGGGGTGCTCCTGGTATGCGGATATCTTGTGGGATGTTCCTGGTATATGGGTGTCTTATAGGGTGATCCTGGTATATGGGAATCTGTGGGGTGTTCCTGGTATACGGGGTCTTCTGGGGAGTCCCTGGTATATGGGGGTCTTAAAGGGTGTTCCTGGTATATGGAGGTCTGTGCCATTTTCCTGGTATACGGGTGTCTTGTGGGATGTTCCTGGAATATGGGGGTCTTATAGGGTGTTCCTGGCATTCAGAGGGTCTTATAGGGTGTTTCTGGTATACAGGAATCTGTGGGGTGTTCCTGGTATATGGGGGTATTGTGAGGTATTCCTGGTATACAGGGGTCTTGTGGGGTGGTCCTGGTATATGGGGGTCTTATAGGGTGTTTCTGGTATAAGGGGTCTGTGGGATGTTCCTGGTATACGGGGGTCTAACAGGGTGTTCCTAATATGCAGGGGGGTCTGTAGGGTGTTCCTGGTATACGGGGGTATTGTGAGGTGTTCCTGTTATATGGATGTCTTATAGGGTGTTCCTGGAATACAGAGGGTCTTATAGGGTGTTCCTGATATGCGGGGGTTTGTAGGGTGTTTCTGGTATATGGGGGTATTGTGAGGTGTTCCTGGTATACAGAGGGTTTTATACCGTGTTCCTGTTATACAGAGAATCTTATAGGATATTCCTGGTATACGGGGGTCTTGTGGGGTGTTCCTGGTATACGAATGTCTTATAGGGTGTTCCTGGAATACAGAGGGTCTTTTAGGGTGTTCCTCGTATATGGAGGTCTTATAGGGTGTTCCCAATATAAAGAGGGATTTATAGGGTGTTCCTGTTTTACAGTGGGATTTACAGGATGTTCCTCGTATATGAAGGTCTGTGGGGTGTACCTTGTATATGAGGGTCTTATAGGGTGTTCCTGGTATACAGAGGGTCTTATAGGGTGTTCCTGGTATACGAGGGTCTGTGGGATGCTCCTGGTATACGAGTGTCTTGTGGGGTGTTCCTGGTATATGAGGGTATTATAGGGTGTTCCTGGTATACAGATGGTCTTATAGGGTGTTCCTGATATGCGGGGGTTTGTAGGGTGTTTCTGGTATATGGGGGTATTGTGAGGTGTTCCTGGTATACAGAGGGTTTTATACGGTGTTCCTGTTATACAGAGAATCTTATAGGATATTCCTGGTATACGGGGGTCTTGTGGGGTGTTCCTGGTATACGGATGTCTTATAGGATGTTCCTGGAATACAGAGGGTCTTATAGGGTGTTCCTTGTATATGGAGGTCTTATAGGGTGTTCCCGATATGCAGAGGGATTTATAGGGTGTTCCTGTTTTACAGTGGGATTTACAGGATGTTCCTCGTATATGAAGGTCTGTGGGGTGTACCTTGTATATGAGGGTCTTATAGGGTGTTCCTGGAATACAGAGGGTCTTATAGGGTGTTCCTTGTATATGGAGGTCTTATAGGGTGTTCCCGATATGCAGAGGGATTTATAGGGTGTTCCTGTTTTACAGTGGGATTTACAGGATGTTCCTCGTATATGAAGGTCTGTGGGGTGTACCTTGTATATGAGGGTCTTATAGGGTGTTCCTGGTATACAGAGGGTCTTATAGGGTGTTCCTGGTAT
This sequence comes from Oophaga sylvatica, assembly GCA_033576555.1. Taxonomy (NCBI): domain Eukaryota; kingdom Metazoa; phylum Chordata; class Amphibia; order Anura; family Dendrobatidae; genus Oophaga; species Oophaga sylvatica. The sequence goes on from JARQOD010000283.1 coordinate 43,564, forward strand.
ACGAGGGTCTGTGGGATGCTCCTGGTATATGAGTGTCTTGTGGGGTGTTCCTGGTATATGAGGGTATTATAGGGTGTTCCTGGTATACAGATGGTCTTATAGGGTGTTCCTGGTATACTGGGGTCTCGTGGGGTGTTCCTGGTATACGGGGTCTGTGGGATGTTCCGGGTATACAGGGGTCTTGTGCAGTATTCCTGGTATATGGAAGTCTTATACGGTGTTCCTGGTATACAGAGGGTCTTATAAGGTGTTTCTGGCATATGGGGGCCTTATGGGGTGTTCCTGGTATCCAGACGGTCTATAGGGTGTTCCTGGTATACGGGGGTCTTATGGGGTGTCTGTGGTATATGGAGGTCTTATAGGGTGTTCCTGGTATATGGGAGTCTTGTGGGATGTTCCTGGTATATGAGGGTCTTATAGGGTTTTCCTGGTATATGGGGGTCTTTTGGGGTGTTCTTAATATATGGGGGTCTTGCAGGGTGTTCCTGGTATGCAGTGGGTCTTATAGGGTGCTTCTGGTATATTCGGGAGTCTGTGCAGTGTTCCTGGTATACGTGGGTTTTGTGAGGTGTTTCTGGTATACAGAGGATTTTACAGGGTTTTCCTGGTATACGGGGGTATTGTGAGGTGTTTCTGGTATATGGGGGTCTTGTGTGGTGCTCCTGGTATATGGGGGTCTCATAGGGTGTTCCAGGTATATAGAGGGTCTTATAGGGTGTTCCTGGCTTACGAGCGTCTGTGGGATGTTCCTGGTATATCGGGGTATTATAAGGTTTAACTGGTATACAGAGGGTTTTATACGGTGTTGCTTTTATACAGAGGGTCTCATAGGGTGTTCCTGGTATATGGGGGTCTGTGGGGTGTTCCTGGTATATGGGAGTCTTATAGGGTGTTCCTGGTACACAGAGGGACTTATAGGTTATTCCTGTTGTACGGGAATCTGTGTGGTGTTCATGGTATACGGGCTTCAGTGGGGTGTTCCTGGTATACAAAAGGTCTTATAGGGTGTTCCAAGTATACAGACCGTCTTATAGGGTGTTCCTGGAACACGGGGGTCTGTGGGGTGTTACTGGTATACGGGGCATTGTGAGATGTTTCTGGTATAGAGGGTTTTTTGCGGTGTTCCTGTTATACAGAGGGTCTTGTAGGGTGTTCCTGGTATAGAGAGGGTCTGTGGGGTGTTCCTGGTATATGGGGGTTTTATAAGGTGTTCCTGGTATACAAGGGTCTGTGGGGTGTTCCTTTTACACGGGGGTCTCGTGGGGTTGTCCTGGTATATGGATATCTTATAGGGTGTTCCTGATATACTGAGGCTCTTATGGGGTGTTTCTCGTATATGGGGGTCTTATAGGGTGTTCCTGGTATACAGAGGGTCTTGTAGGGTGTTACTGGTATATGAGGGTCTGTGGGGTGTACCTGGTATATGAGGGTCTTATAGGGTGTTCCTGGTTTACAGAGTGTCTTATAGGGTGTTCCTGGTATACGAGGGTTTGTGGGGTGTTCCTGGTACGTGGGGGTCTTGTGGGGTGTTCCTGGCGTATGGAGGTCTTATAGGATGTTCCTGGTATACAGAAGGTCTTATATAGTGTTCCTGGTATATATGGGTCTTATAGCGTGTTTCTGGTATACAGAGGGTTTAATAGGGTCTTCCTGGTATATCGGCGTCTTGTGGGGTGTTCCTCGTGCAAGGACTAGTTATAGTGCCCACATACATATGCTACATGTGCTTCTATAACACTATGGCTCTTCTAGTTCATGCTGCATAGATTCCGGCTGCCCCAGTACACGCTGCGACTACTCCCTGTACACGTTGCGGCTGTTCCCTGTACACGCTGCGGCTGCTCCTGTACACACTGCAACTGCTCCCTGAACACGCTGCGTCTGCTCCTGTGCATGCTGCGACTGCTACCTGTACACACTGCGACTACTCCCTGTACATGCTGCGGCTACTGCTGTACACCCTGCGGCTATTCCATGTATCCGCTGCGGCTGCTCCTTTGCATGGTGATCCTAATATATGGAGGTCTTATAGAGTGTTCCTGTTATGCAGAGGGACTTATAGGGTGTTCCTGGTATACGGGAATCTGTGGGATGTTCCTGGTATACGGGGGTCTTATGGGGTGTTCCTGGTATACAGAGGGTCTTATAGGATGTTCCTGGCATATGGGGGAGTCTTTGAGGAGTTCCTGGTATACGGGGGTCTTCTTGGGTGTCCCTGGTATATGGGGGTCTATTAGAGTGTTCCTGGTATACGGGGGTCTGTGGGGTGTTCTTGGTATACGGGTGTCTTGTGGGATGTTCCTGGTATGTGGGGGTCTGATAGGGTTTTCCTGGTATATGGGGGTTTTGTGGGATGTTCTTGGTATAAGGGGGTCTTGTGGGGTGTTCCTGGTATGCAAAGTGTCTTAAAAGGTGTTCCTGGTATGCAGTAATCTGTGGAGTGTTTCTGGTATATGGTGGATTTGTGAAGTGTTCCTGGTATATGGGGGTCTTATAGGTTGTTCCAGGTATACAGAGGTTCTTATAGGGTGTTTCTGGTATATGGGGGTCTGTAGGGTGTTCCTGCTATATGGGGGTATTGTGAGGTGTTCCTGGTATATGGGGGTCTTATAGGGTGTTCCTGGTATATAAAGGTTCTTATAGGGTGTTTCTGGTATACCAGGGTGTGTAGGGTGTTCCTGGTATATGGGGGTATTGTGAGGAGTTCCTGGTATATGGGGGTCTTATAGGGTGTTCCTGGTATACAGGTTCTGTGGGGTGTTCCTTGTATACGGAGGTATTGTGAGGTGTTCCTGGTATACACAAGGTTTTATACGGTGTTCTTGTTATACACAGAGTTTTATAGGGTGTTCCTGGTATATGGGGTCTTTGGGGTGATCCTGGTATGAGGTCTTGTAGAGTGTTCCTGGTATACAGAGGGTCTTATAGGGTGTTCCTGGTATATGGGGGTCCTATATGGTGTTCCTGGTATACAGAGGATCATGTGGGGTGTTCCCTGTATATGTACTAGTTATAGTGCCCACACACATATGCTGCGTGTGTTCTTATAACACTATGGCTCTTCCAGTTGTTGTATGACTGGTGGTCGCGTGGTTAATGGGAAGTATATGTCACAGGGATGGATGCTACCTGTGATGCAACCCAGAGTACTTTGTCTCTAGCGCACATGAGCGCTAAAGATGTCGTTTAGTGCTCCTGTGTCTGGGTTGCGGGTAGCTATGAGAGATGGGAGGGTCTGGCTACCCATATTCCTCACCTGAGTGAGGGTGCTCACTGTACACCTTTTACCTGCAGGAGTTTGAGGACCTGCAGTGATGTCACAGTCATGTGACCAGCCCATGTGATATGCACCTCACCTGTGGGTGTGGTTACAGCCTACATAATGGAGGCTGTGGTTTGTACATGATCTGTGACTTGGAAGGTAGAAGGCCTCCTGTGTGTATGGCTCAAGACCGAGCTCTAGCCTGTGTGCTCACAGGGCCTGAGGGAACAAAGCCCAGCTAAGGACTACTTTGTGTTGCTTTTGCCTGCTGTGAAGGCCTGTTACCTTGTGTTGTTGCTTTGGGGTTTATGGAGCAAATAAACCCACACAGACTCTTTTAAAGAAGCACGCCTCCTGTCTTTTCCTCCTGCTGCACTTAAGTTAGTACAAATCCTTACAATTGGTGCTAGACTGCGGGCAACAGTCCACTAAGCACGCGTGGAGGTGATTGCTGTGGCTCGGCGGGGTCACAAAGATTTGCTGTGGATCGGCGGGTCCACAAAATTTTGTTCAAGTCAGCTTGCTGTGGCTCGGCGGGGCCACGAAGACTGAAAGCTTCTGGCTTTAACTCGGCGGGGTTACGAAGGTGGTAAATATCCTCAACGCAGAGTCGTCTGGAGGTCCGCAAAGCTATCTGGAGGTTTGCAGAGTCGGGTAGAGCGGTGCGGAGCCTTGCAGCAAGAGGTTCTGCAGCAGCAGGAGCTGCAGTTGCGGCAGCAGTTGCAGCAAGAGGTTCTGCAGCAGGAACTGCAGTAGCACCCACAGGAGCTGGTGAGGTGACATTGGAGAACAGTGCGGAGCCTCGCTGTGAGGAACTGTTGGGGCAGATAAACTGCTGTGTACAGGGGGTGAAGGGCCTGTAGGGGCACATGGGGAGTCCACGGCGTGCACCTCATGGAGGGATGGTGTCTCAAAAAGGGGTTGAATCCCCAAAGGGGGTGGTTACCCAAAAGGGGGTAGAGTCCCAAAAAAGGAGCCGTGACCCAAATAGGGGTGGTGGACCAAAAAGGGGTGGCGGAAAATGCGCCGAGGGACTGTTGCCGGGTTCAGTGTTCGAACAGCGCATGTCCAGGATGTTGTACTGACTTTCCATCTGACAAGATGTCACACAGCTGTTCTGTAGAAGTCAATGGAGAGTGCGTGACTGGACTTCTAGACTTAGGGAGCCCGGTGACCCTGGTGAGCGCCACAGTCCCTGTCTATCTGATTCCCAGAAGGAAGATGGAAGTCCACTGCGTTCATGGGGTCGCTAGGGATTATCCGTTGTCCAGGGTAATCATTGAGACGCCCACTATTATTTCCAGCCATGATGTCCCTGTAATCCAGTGTTTCTCAACTCCAGTCCTCAGGACCCACCAACAGGTCATGTTTTCAGGATTTCCTTAGTATTGCAAAGGTGATGGAATTAATGCTTGAGCAGGTGATAAAATAATCACCTGGGCAATACTAAGGAAATCCTGAAAACATGACCTGTTGGTGGGTCCTGAGGCCTGGAGTTGAGAAACACTGCTGTAATCCAAGACTTGCCATACCCTGTAGTAATAGGCCAGGAGTTTGAACGGTTTTGGGATTTGTGAGAGGAATGAGGAGTGTCTGATTGCTCAGGGGGAGCCGGAATGACCCTAAAGGCCCCTTCACACATAGCGACGCACCAGCGATCACGATAACGATCCGACCAGGCAAAGATCGCTGGTGCGTCAGTACATGATCGCTAATTAGCTTTCAAACAGTCCGATCTCCTCAACGACGCAAGACAGATTAACGATTTGCATAATGACCTCATCGGTCGTTGAGTCGTCACACTACTTTATTGTAACCGATTTCGACCTCGGTGGGCATGCTTCAGCGTTTCCCTTTCATGTTGCCGAGCACCCTCCATCAGCAAAGCTGCAGCCACTACAGCACGCTCTGCGTCGTTCATGATATTACCATCCACAGTGCACAGGAACAAAGAATGGAAGGAGGCGCTACAGCGTTGTCTTTTAGTCGCCCAATTTTCACACATTGGGAGCGCTGTACTCACCAATAGGGGCAGAGGGGGTGTGACCGGTAACATAGCTTTGTCACGCCTGCGTCGCTGAGCTCTGCGTCGCTAACGAGGTCGCTCGTCATTTTTAAGCTTCAAACACAGCGATTAGTGCTGGCCAGCGGGACGCCAATGATGGAAAAAAGAACCAGCACATTCGAGCACGATGAGCGATAGCCAGCGGGGGGGCCGGTTGCCGCTACATTTCACAAGTAGCGAGATCGCTAGCGATAACGCTGTTGCGTAACAATATCGGTGACGCTTGAGCGATATCGCTAGCGATCTCGCTATTTGTGAAGGCCCCTTAAGGGAGCCCCACCACAGCAGGCGGCTGTAGTGGTTCCGAGTGGTGTGATGTATAAAAAGGAGGTAGCACCACCTAAGGTCGATAGTCCAGAGTTCCGGGTGACCGGAAGAAAGTGTGGGTCTGACCAACTTGGGGACTTAGCTGGGGTGACCAAACGTGGCACCGTGAGAAACGGGGTAGATCCAGAAAAGGGGTCCGACATCTGTTTAAATGGGGACTTGCTGTTCCAGGCTGACAGGGGGAGTGGGGGTGACTCCAATTCAGACTGTGACTTGAACGCAAGGGAAAGAGTGTGCCATAAGGTGGAGCCGAGTAAAAATGACAGCTCTTCCTCTCGTCGCAGGGGCCGCGGAAAGGCGGGACAGGCTACACCCTCTCAGAAGAAGGCGGTGGGAGAGACAGGGTCAGGTAAAGATCCAGTTATTGTCCTTGATAAGGAGGTCACCTTATCTCTGACAAATCCCAGCACAGAGGTAGTTGTTGACGGGCTGGAATTAACACAGATCTGTAGTAGACCCACATCTGCGATACCAGGGACAGGTGAAATGGCTCAGTATGATAAAGGCTCCAGAGTACCTGATGCTGAAGAGCTGGAGTTCTCTGAAGTTACCGAGAGTCGAGAGAGAGTTGAACCTGCGGATGCAGGAACAGGTGGAACTCTGAAGAGGCAGAGTGTGGGTGGGCAAGAGAGCCCATCTGAAAATCTAATTAAAGAACTGATGGTGCAACACGTGCTGGCCAAAAGAACAGGATAACGAGATAGAGCTACTTAAAGAGACAATGAAAAAGTATGTCGAGCGAGAAATGGTCCCGAGACAAGCGGTTGAGCACAGAATAAATGAGCTGGAGCAGGAAGTCTCTGAGCTCAGAGGTCACCTGTCAGCATGTCAAACCATGAACAAGGCCTTATTGAAAAATATGGAGGTGCTCAGAGAGGCCCAAGATAAGCATCAGCTGGAGCTTCTCCGGAGAGAGGATGAGTGTCGCTGCCTGGCAGAGGAGCAGGATAAAGTTCTCTGAGAGCTCAAGATAGAGAAGGAGGCTAATGCCCAGCTCCAGAAACACACGGATGACCAGGAAATCAAACTGTCGTGCTCTCTCGGTCTGATTGCAATGAAGTAGAGTGAGCTGGAGAGGTGGACCAATGGAGGAAAAAAATCCAGCAGGGGAAGTGCCACACAGACAACCACACAAGGGAGGTCAATGTCTTGGAAAACAACGCTGTCTCTCAGGACGAGTAGGTTCAACAGTATGTCCAAGAAGGTGAGACTTCGGGTTTCAAGTGCATAATAGAGGTACCGAGGACATGCGAGAAGCGTGTGCCAGTGAGGATGTGAATGAGGCCTTTAGAAAGGCGGTAGAAGCATGTAGTGTGAACTTGGCACCAGAGACGAAACAGTTGGTTATACTGTTGACTAGCAAAGTCACAGTGAAGCGGGAGGCTGTCCTGAGGGATATGCATCTACAATTCCTCCGTACGAAACAGATGATCATGTTGAGTAATAAGGAAGCCGTTCGATGTCTGGAGTGGGTGAGGAAAGCTCAAAGTCGGTTGGGCATTGTAGAAGACATTGTTCAAGTGCCCAGAGGTCTGGTGAGAAAAGTCATCGGAAGATTTGGGAAAGTGATGCAGCATATTGTGAATAGATCCGGTGTGAGGATTCTGGTTGCTGACAAAGCCCCCTCGTGGGTGAAGATGGGATGGTTCCATTCCTCGTTGTCGGATCCATGGAGAGCCATGGGAATATCCAGATGCTCCTGGAGTATCGCATGTCGTACCTGAAAGAGGTAGAGCAGCTAAGACTTGAGAGGGCGCAGATCAATAGAGAGCTGCAGGAAATGGGAAGAAGATGGCCACCACCTTTAACTCACGGTATAGAATGATGAAGAGGTTCTCTAAAGACTGGAAGTCATCAAGCTGAAGCTAACAGAGGACATAGAGACAAATGGAAGGACTGCTCTCTGGGTAATAAAGACCATAGGAGAAATGGCCAGCAGAGAGATAACAAAAGGTGGCCTGACGGAAGAGGTAGAAGTAGTGATGCCTCAGTCCCCTGCGGACGTGGTGACAAAGACTCAGACCAGACAGGAGGTATGGGTGCAAGGGAATCACAACACCTTACTGACCGCTGGGGATGCGGGTGGTCTGACAAGGGGGCATCCCTATCAAAGGACGTGACAGAGTCGGATGACGGACGCCTTCAAAAGGGTTCAGTAGCAGCAGGGCCCAACTTTGACAAACCGTTTGGCAAGCACGGCACCGAATAGGGATCGAGCTTCTGACTGAGGAGCTCATATAGACTATAGCTTAAAAGGAACTGCGTGCTGTGCTTCCCTCCTCCCGTCACTCCCCTCCCAGGTGATGCCATTTAACCGGACTTCACTGACCAACGGGGATGAAGGGGAAGGAGGTCCGGCCACACCCTCAGGGGTTAAATTCTCGTGCGAGGTTCGGACCCTTCCTCTTCCTCCCCCGGCTGGTCAGTGGAAGTCTTGTGATGTCTGATTCCCTAATCGAGGCCCTGCGGCAGAGAGCAGCACAGGAAGGTGAGCCATGGATACAATCTTTACTGTCCTCCCTTAGTGCTCACCTCCCTGTGCCCTCTCCAACGTCGCCGCAGGCCTCCCCGGATGTTCGCCCCCTCTCCCAGGCCCGTATGCTCCGCTGCCGTCTGCCCCCTTCGTAGCGCGTTCCCTTCTCCCCTCACTTCCCTACCAGGCAGCCCGTGGCTCACCTTTGGCCATCGGGCCTGGTGCCTCGCCGGTCCCTCCCGGTTCCGGAGCTGTGGCCCTCAGATAGTCGGGGGTCTCCTTCTGCGCATCACTGCGGGGGCGCCGGGGACCTGCCGATATGACCGCGTGTCTAGGGCCCCCGACACAGCCAGTGCAGCTTGTGGCCTTTGGCACGGCCTGCTCCTGGATCCTGGGCGCTGTCGCACAGCGGCCGCTGCGTGGTAGGCCGCGGCCTGCTCCTGGGCCGCCTCTGCGGCCTTCTCATGTGAGCCGCCGCCGCGGCCTTTCTCAGCAGGGGTGCCGCCGCGGCCTTTCCCCTGGGGGCCGCTCATGCGCCCCACCTCCTGCGCCGCCGCGGCACCCACCGTCGCGGCCTCCTCCGCCTGCTTCGGCCGTTCCTGGTACTTGACTCCCCGGCTTTTGTGCCGGGTAGGCCTCACTGTGCACTCCCGGTAGCTCCGCCCACTATCATATGTCACTTCCGGTCCCCGCCAGTCTACTTCCGGTCGGCGGTGGCACAGGACCGGCTCTGCAGCCCTCTCCATCAGGCACAATAGCAATGCCTGTACGGAGCGACTGCGGAGCCGTGACGGTCCCAAAACATTACGTGGCCTGCTCCGAAGTGGCCCTCCAGCAGGCACATGTGCACTGCCTGCGAGGAGGGACACCGGAGCAGGCACAAAATATAACCACGCTGCTGCAGAGCGCGCTGATCGGTCCATACAGACCGACCAGCGTGCTCTGCATCAAATAAAGTATAAAACAAGTATGCACTCACATATCACAAACACACCAATACTAACCGCCAATGCCCCAATCACTAACAGTACTGAAACCACATTAACCCCTGCCCTCCAAACACCGCACAGAGTACAATTACCCGTTACGCTGTGCTACCCATCTAGTTACCGCCTGTAACAGGCGTAATGGGACATTTATCTCGGTTTTTACCGGTCCCAATATACCCCCTTGCCACGGCGAGCGCACGCATATGCGCCGCAGACCCTCCCCATCCTCCTCCGAAGACTCCCGCCATCAGTCCTGCTGTCCCTCTAAATCTCGCTACTCCCATCACCTAGTGAACCCCTCAGCGGGTCCCGGCGCAGACGCTGCAGGACCTCCCACTCATTCTCACTATCCCTCTAAGAGCCGCTACAGACACGGATCACAAAGGAGCCGCCTCAGATCTCGTCCCGCTAGATGGGTTCCCTGTCCATATCTGAGCGGTCCGACGCGTTGGAGTGTCACGTCAGGCGGTCACGAGCACACGACAGATGTCACGTGCTCCATCAATGGCTGACAGCCTAGTGAATCATCACCCAGGGCTACCAGCCATTCCAACCACAAGATTAACCCCGAACGTCCCCTGTCGGGAGACACTCGGGCTCGGGCACACGACGGAGATCATACGTCACGTGCTCCATCTCTGGCTTAGTATGGGAGGGGCAACGGTTCGTAACCTCTCATCTGCATGCCCGCCCACCGGCGTCGCCGGGGGTCCCCGGCAGAGAGTCCTTTGCGGATCGTATTTGCCCCTCCCCCCTTGTAGATTACGCCCACCGGCAGCGCCGGGGGTACTCGGCAGAGAGGCGGTTGCGGATTGTATTTGCCCCTCTCTGCTTATAATTTAATACCAGTCCCGTGCTGGCGGACACCCCTGCATCAGGGCGTACCCGCCAAGCAAACGGAGCTCTTACGTCATGGCTATGCCTTGATCCCGAAAAAGAAGCTGCTCAGCAGGTATATTATGGTATTAAATGCTGTTTTTACTGGTTGAGTTGATGGCTGAGTGGTTAAGCTTCCAGTTTATGGAATGGAAAAAAAAAAAAAAAATGCCTTAGACAACACCTGGTGTCGCGCCAGAGGTACGTCTATCGCGGAAGTCAAGCTCAATGGATAACTCATCTGACTATGGATCAGAAGATTATAGGTTGAACTCCTACCTGGCTCGAGAACGTTACAAAGCAAATCAGTCATTATAACCCCGGGTATAGTCTAAAACTGTCTGGAATCCTCCAAGTTTCTACAGCAGAAAATCACAAATAGGTAAAACTAAGCAGGTTGGTGGACCCAGTTAAATCGTTGCCAATCAGTAATTTCAGAAACTCGCCCTAAGCATTCTGCTCAAAAAAAAAAAACGGAGAATCTCGTAAAAAATATCACCTTCCTTCACAATAGGCGATTCGGTTAACGACGCGTCACCCCTAGAAGAGACGTCCTGAACCTACGTTTCAATTGACAGAAGGGGAACTCGGAAGCACAGCTGGGCCCGGAGTCCCGCTGCCAAAATCCGACATCCCAACATGCCTCCATTTGTTGAGCTTTACGGTGAATCGGCAGTTTTAATTCTATAGGAGCCTCCCGTCGGTCTGCTCCATAGCACGTCACTACTACGGGCTCTTCGATACCCTTCTAGACTCGTTAAGGCGATGACTTTTTATTCGTCGGACCTAGGGACTCTAAACTCTGTCCCCACCTCCAGACTTTCAAAATTTATAGCTCGGCACTTTCGGAGTACCATCTTCACCCGATTAACGGTCGGACCATGCAACGTGCTCCTTTTCCCGACATTTAAATTTATACCAATAACATGGTTTTCGTTTACCGGCGGATAAACTACAAAAACTGTAAACGATATCTATAACTTTGTATGTAACCCCTTCTCATGTACAGCACCATGGAATTATTGGCGCTATATAAATAAATAATAATAATAATGGGCAGAGTTTCCCAACGCCACCTATCGTTGTCAACTAAAGGCATTACCAGCCGGGATATAGATCAGACTTAACCGCTCCATGAAAGCTGATTTGCTCGTCTGTTAGTCATTCTTAGATCTCTACAAGGGACATGCATGCGTAATGGCGCAGGGAGCGCCGAGCAACGAACTAGGTCTAGGGGTTGTTGGAGATATCAATAATGGTATTGTCGCAATCTACAAAGAGCAATGGTGTAAATGAAACTGGCAGGTTTATGGACCATATCCACCTGGGGCCGCAGCCCTGCGTTAGAGAACTTGTCACTAGTAACAGCCATAGAGCCTTGGGTACCCGTGCGAAAAACGCTAACACCAGGTTTCTAACCAAACACCCAGGAACCGCAAGAAGTTTGAACATTGTCTTCTCTCTCCGCCTTTCTGCTGCACCGCTTAGCGCTACTATGCCTTAGACACGTCTGGTGTCGTGCCAGATTTACGTCTATCGCTGAAGATGTGATTGTTTAACTCTCTGTTGTCTTCCCATTGGCAGGCCTTAAAATCGTTCCAAGTCTCAGTGACACCGGCTACCTGGCAGGTCCACGGTAAGGCATTGGAGGAATGGCGCTCTTTAATCAGGGGAAGGCCAGTAGATACAGGTAATCGGGCCAGATGCGACGTGTTGGTAGAACTCCTGAATCTGCTATAGAGGAGCGTCGGGTACGGCAGCGCAGCGACACTTAGCAGGAATAGAGGAGCGTCAGGTACAGCAGCGCAGCGACACTTAGTAGGAATAGCCCTTTCCTTCCAGCTTCTAGGTCGGGGCGATGTTACTAAATACTCCCCATCAGGCAAGCCGTTATAGGCTGGAAGAGGCTCCAACCTAGTCAGGAACGTCGCCGCCCTGCGTCTCTAAGTCTGTCACACGATATCATCATTATCTCGACGTCAGTTTACAAGTCGCAGTACGAGGCGACCCTAATCTACAGCGCTTGCAATTGCATTTTTGGGGCGCATCGGCGAACTAGTGCCGCGGTTTAAAAAACATCAGTCGGTTGACCCACGAGGACACCGTCATATGTAGCGACTCTTTACACATTAGAGTTCGGATCCAAATGCGATCCCACCGGTAGAGGTGCGCGAGTCTCGCTCAAGGCTTTAGACAGCCCGGTAATAATAGTGAAGCGCTTTGCGTTTATAAGACACGGCAGTAGATTCTTCTATCACACACCGACGGGTCCCCGCTTACCAAATATCATTTTCCCACAATCTCTAAACATTGTATGGAGGCAGTCGGCGGTAACCCAAAACAATTCGGGACACATTCCTTCAGAATAGGGGCGGCCGCTGCAGCAGCCAGGGCGACGTATCGGAAGCTGAACTTCAAAGCGTAGGCCGCTGAAAATCCGCATGTTTAGTAAGATATATAAGGCCAGATCTGCCCTAACACCTCTCGTTTCTTTCAGGCACCCACAAACCCACAGTTTGGGTACTAGCGCATTCTTACGTTTATGGGGCGTACAAACGGGCCAGCATACGCCCGGATTATAAAAAAAAAAAAAAAAATAAAAGTGGAGCTGGAGTTTCATCTGGAGCAGCATCTGAAGGCTGCGGTGGCAGCAAATATTCCAATGTGGCTAAGACTGCCAAAGGGCCGGTGATGTTGGTATTTGCACGCTGGTGGAATCGACCTAGCCGAGAAAAAAGGCACCGAACTATACGCAATGATGTCGACAGATATACGACACTTTGCCGCTGGCCTTGATATGGTGGTGGTACGGTCTGACATAATACCAAGCGCTGTCTGGCAGGGAGCCAAAAGATCTGAAAGCCATCAACAAATCAAGAAAGAAAATAAACACAAAAATGGCAAAATACATCAAGGGAAACTACAGCATTGTTGTTAACCACCACGAACTGCAAAAGGACAATTACAACCTACTGAGACTGGACGGCGTACATCTGAATGATATCGGACTCGTTATATTATTAGACATTTTACAGGATGGGGTTTGAACAGGTCGTTGTGTGGGGGGTCGGAGTCCGTGGCGGTAGTATGGGGGGGCAACGGTTCGTAACCTCTCATCTGCCTGCTCGGCCACCGGCGGCGCCGTGGGCCCTCGGCAGAGAGTCCGTTGCGGATCGTATTTGCCCCTCTCTGCTTATAGTCTACGCCCACCGGCGGCGCCGGGGGTTCTCAGCAGAGAGGCGGTTGCGGATCATATTTGCCCCTCCCGGCTTATAATTTAAATAAACTGTGACCGACCTGTTCAACCCATCCAGGCTTGTTGTGTTTTGTTGTTACAGGATTGGTGGGAGGCGGGGAAGCACCGCTATACGCCACAAGGGTCTCTTCAGTCTAACAGTCAGGGACGACCGAGAAGAGTCTCTGGATGGATAATGGAAGGTGCCAAGCCCCACGGCTTTAGGCAGGGGGGGGAATATTTGGTGTGACTGGTGGTCGCATGGTTAATGGGAGGTATATGTCACAGTGATGGATGCTCCCTGCGATGCAACCCAGAGTATTCTGTGTCCAGGTTGCGGGTAGCTATGAGAAATGGGAGGGTCTGGCTACCCATATGCCTCACATCTGAGTGAGGGTGCTCACTGTACCCCTTTTCCCTGCAGAAGTTTGAGGACCTGCAGTGATGTCACAGTCACGTGACCAGCCCATGTGATATGCGCCTCACCTGTGGGTGTGGTTACAGCCTACATAATGGAGGCTGTGGTTTAGCACGTGGTCTGTGACTTGGGAGGTAGAAGGCCTCCTGTGTGTATGGCTTAAGACCGAGCCTCTGGGCTGAACATTGCCCTAGCCTGTGTGCTCACAGGGCCTGAGGGAACAAAGCCCAGCTAAAGATTGCTTTCTGTTGCTTTTGCCTGCTGTGAAGGCCAGTTACCTTTTGTTGTTGTTTTGGGGTTTATTGAGCAAATAAACCCACACAGTCTCTTTTAAAGAAGCACGCCTCCTGTTTTTTCCTCCTGCAGCACCCGAGTACAAATCCTTACACAGTTCATGATGTATAGATTCCGGCTTCTCCCTGTATACGCTGCTGCTGTTCCTGTGCACGCTGCGACTGCTCCCTGTACATGCTGCGGCTACTACGGTGCATGCTGGGCTACTACTGTACACGCTGCAGTTGCTCCTGTGCATGTTGCGACTGCTCCCTGTACATGCTGTGGTTACTATTGTGCATGCTGCGGCTACTACTCTACATACTGTGGCTGCTCCCTGTGCACGCTGCAACTGCTTCCTGTGCTGCTACAACTGTACACGCTGTGGCTGCTCCCTGTGCATGCTGCAAATGCTCCCTGTAATGTATAAAGAAGTAAAGGGTGTTAACCCTATGCCAGCTCACCAACCACCACTGGAGCACGAGACTGAAAGTCCGGACCAAGACATGCAGCAGCAGAGAGATGAGGGGAGCAGTCCAGCTTCTGTAGAAAGTGCAATTCTTTATTCAATCTAAAAATAAAATCGTCACATAACGGTGTCCTCCAAATGCAAAAAAGCGAGATGGAGTATGCACTACCAGCTGTACCAGCAATGCGTTTCGACCTTAGATGGTCTTTGTCAAGAGCGAAAATGAATTTACCCGCCTGCATTTTTTAAAGCTGATCTAGACTCCATGGGTGAGCTGCTGAAACGTCATATAATTGGAAACAGATGTTTCTTGATTTAACCCTCAGGTGTTTAAGCAGAAGTTCTGCATATATCCATTTCAACAGAAACACCCATGGCATCTAGTATACAATAATTAGACATTTGAGTGCTTAAAGATTTAAAAGTGCACATAAAACAGTAAGATATATTAAAAACATAAAACATTATAATTTCAAGTGATTTTCTTTCCACATCAGTTCTTTTATCTTTACTTTGTGGTGACTTTCTGGAGACTTTTAATGTCCTACTGATGTCATTTCTTCACATTTATTCAGCGATAATATATCCAGAAAAAAAGGAGAGGTTTTTCTTAATTCGATCATATTCTGTATATATGACAATAAATCTCATTCATAAGATACCGGAATGATGGAAACAGGATATCATAGCTGTTCATTCTATTCAGAAAAAAATAAATATATGTTTAGTAATATAGCAATAAAATTCCAACACCGATATGCCGATATATCTGAATAAATCAATTTTACAAAATCCAATAAAAATAGTGCATGAATATATTTATACACATAGATTTTTATCAATCGGATTTATTCAAAGCGCTATATATATGTATCACCGATCGGAGATAGGATATTTATCGTTCTCTCTAAAGAAAAGTGAACGCAGAAATTTTTTTTCCCCATAAGAAAGATCCAATTGAATACATATAAATTTATAGCCTCATAAATCTATGATTAAATTGCATTTGTTTTAGGAGAAAACATATATAATCCCCCAATCAAAAATAAGGTATCTCTTAGAAAATGCTACACATACATACCCTACATATCTCTCAAATATCAATATTATATTTAGGTTACATTTATTTTGGGAAAAAATTTTTTTTTACAGAAATACTACATATAAATATCCTACATATTTCTCAGATATCGGTATTATCATTTAATGCTTATCCTGGTTCCATCAGAAAATGGTGTATATCACCACCATCTGTGCTCCATAAAACACATCATCTGCACAATGTGTATTGGGACAAAGGAGCCTGTCATAAACACTGCAAATAAATGAGCATTCAGAATATACGAATGCTAAATAAGTTCACTACAGGCTTATGACAACCGAACAAGAATTTTGATGCCGGTTCTGATTTTATTATTCTTAGTAGTGATGCATGATTTCTTTTCTTTTATTTAACCCTTCAGGGTATCTGTTATTTCAGCTGAAAATCCAAAATGCTTCTCTAGTCAGGAGGCGTCTTTTGGAATCCCCTCCTCTGGCTAATTTGCGAACATGTTCTATACCTATTACCTGCATAAATTTAGTATTTCCCTGATGGCAATCTATAAAATGTTTAGATGCCATGGAGATACTTCTGAAATTGTTTTTTTTATTTTCTATATCTCGAAGATGCTCAGTAATGCGAACTTTCAATTTTCTAGTTGTACATCCCACATAAATTAAATTGCATACATTGCATATAATTAAATAAACAACATTTTCCGTGTTGCAATTAATAAATTCTTTAATAATATGTGTCTGTGTTTTTCCTGAGTCGCAAAAGTTTTTTTCATTTTTTGCTACCCCACATGTTTTACATATTCTAGCTCCACATTTGTAGAAGCCTCTTGTTTTAAGCCAGTTGTGACAAATTTCACGAGATGAAAAATAACTAGGGGATACTGAATCCCCAATGGTTGGTGCGCGTCTGGCTACAATATTTACACCTGAGCGCAAAATTTCCTCCAAGGGTTTATCTTCATACAGGATTGGGATACATTTCTGTAGGATTTTTTTAGTTTGATTAAACTGCCTAGAATAACGTAAGCTGACATATGACTTTTTATTAGAATTAGTTGAAGTAGATATCGATTAAAGCAGTTCTTCCCTATTTCTATCCTGTGCTATTGTTCTGGCTCTTTTTATAGACCAATATGGATATTTTCGTTGTTTCATTTTATTGTTCAGCTGATCAAATTCTTTTTTCAAGTCTGCAGAATCAGAACAATTCCTTCTATGCCTTATATGCTCACCAACTGGTATAGCCTTGATAACATGTTTAGGATGTCCACTGCTGGCATGAAGCATTGTATTGCCACTAATTGGTTTGACATGTGTTTTGTAACTATTTCCTTGCCTAGCACTCCCTTCAACTCCAGATCCAAAAAGACAATTGCAGATAAATCATGTTTGTAAGTGAATCTGACATTCATATCATTGGAATTGAGATATTCAATGAATGCAGGTACGGCAGATACATCTCCCTCCCAAAGAATGAGGGTATCATCGATGTATCTACCGTACCAATGGATATTATTATAAAATGGATTTGCATCAGAATATATATATTTCATTTCCCAAAAAGCCATAGCTAGATTAGCCAAAGATGGTGAATACTTGGCTCCCATAGGGACTCTTGACTTCTGCAAATATATAGTGCCATCAAATGAGAAGTAATTGTGCTGTAAGAGAAATTGGATCACTTCTATCAGATATTCTATTAATTCAACTGTATACTCACTGTATTCCTCAAGAAAAAACCGCAATGCTTCAATAGCTACTGAATGGGGTATACATGTATACAGAGAAATGACATCACAACTTAGCCAAGATAAATCTTTTGTCCACTTTTTTTCATAAAAAGCACTTAGGACATCACGAGAATCTTTCAAATGACCTGGAAGCTTAAACACCAAAGGTTGTAATAAAGAATCTGCCCACTCGCACATATGTTCACTGAAATAACCTATTCCAGACACTATAGGTCTCATTGGTGGAATTGCACATCCCTTATGAATTTTTGGCAGACCATATTTTATTGGTAAAATAGGTTTTGAAACATATACATACTCTGCCTGTTTTTTGCTGAGAATGCCCAAATGAAGACCCTCTGCAATGATTTTTTCTATTTGTTCGTTATATATTTTAGTAGGGTCAGATTTTAATTTACCATAAACATCAGACTCTGAAAGCAATTCGTTCATTTTATCTCTATAGTCAGTTTTGTTCATAACTACAACCTTACCACCTTTATCACTACGTTTAATGATAATACTATCCATACTTTTTAACTCATATAGAGCTTTCTTCTGTTTAGGAGTGATATTACTCTCCATAATATTCTTATCACCTATAGTTGTCACTTCTATGGACAGACTTCTAAGTTCTCTCTCAATTGTATCCTGAAATCTGTCCATACAATTAACTCTTGTCTGAATAGGATAAAAATATGGGTTTTTCACATTCAACATCTGAGACTGGTGAATTTTGGCCATTTGCTCATGTGTTTGACATCTAGATAAACTATGCAAATTCAACAGCGCATGTTGTTCTTTGAAATTTAATTTATGATATTCATTCACGTGAATTTTCTACATTAACCATTTCATCAGTTTTAGAGAAAAAGTGTTTTCTGACAGTGAGATTTCTAACAAATTTATTTATATCCAAAATAGTGGAAAACAAATCAAAATTTACATCTGGTGCAAAGCTAAGACCTAGAGATAACACCCTTGTTTGATCCGGGGTTAATTCTTGAGAGGATATGTTCAAAACATTTGTTTCTTCTAATTCCTCATTTTCCTTCGCTTGAATCTGGTAAGGGTTCCTTGTTGTTCTTCGGAGCTGCCTCCCTGCCCTCCTGCGTTTTTTGGAAAGAATTTTTTATTGTTATTCCGTTTCTGCTCATTTCCAGAGTTAAATGAGAAATCCGATGTGCTACAGTTCGTATCCGATGAATCAAGGTCTGAAGATGCAGAGAATGCAACATGCGATTTATTGGCTGAATTTCTGGGGTTTTGATTTCTCAAAATAGATTTTGGGGTGCGTATATTGCGTTCCCACTGACCCCATTCATAAACTTTTCCTTCTGCAAAGTGTTTCAGATCTCTGGCAAATTTTCTTTTTTTGCAATTCATTATTTCATTTTCTATAGTGGTAACTTCTTCATTCATAGATTTTAACGATTCTTCATATTGTGGTAACGTATTGAATTTTTCTAGCATTTTTTGCACTTCTTTTATCTCACCCTGCATGTCTTGGAGTTTTTTATCCTCATATTTAACAATTAATTTCATCAGATTTTGAGAACAGATGGAAAGTAACTGATTCCATTCCTCTTGGAATTGAGTACAGAAAATGGTGGAGGGCATTTTCTTAATTCTGAGACCTCTCCGTATCATATCTTTAGAGATATAATTTTACAAGGTGGTAAGATCCCACCATACTTTCATTTCTTGTATAGTGAGTTTTTCCAACTGAGTTAACTGTGTATTAAAGTCCACATAGTCATCCACTTTGATGGGATCATCACCAAACACCTGAGCCGCCTTTCTGTTTCTATCCTCTGATAGTGCTAACGACATAATTCAGGTTTCAGGAAATCACTTGAATAAAAACTAACAGCTGTAGTGCTAACATCAATCCGCTATGCATAAATATGAATTCCAATGATATGAATGTCAGATTCACTTACAAACATGATTTATCTGCAATTGTCTTTTTGGATTTGGAGCTGAAGGGAGTACTAGGCAAGTAAATAGTTACAAAAACACATGTCAAACCAATTAGTGGCAATACAATGCTTCGCCAGCAGTGGACATCCTAAACATGTTATCAAGGCTATACCAGTTGGTGAGCATATAAGGCATAGAAGGAATTGTTCTGATTCTGCAGACTTGAAAAAAGAATTTGATCAGCTGAACAATAAAATGAAACAACGAAAATATCCATATTGGTCTATAAAAAGAGCCAGAACAATAGCACAGGATAGAAATAGGGAAGAACTGCTTTAATCGATATCTACTTCCACTAATTCTAATAAAAAGTCATATGTCAGCTTATGTTATTCTAGGCAGTTTAATCAAACTAAAAAAATCCTACAGAAATGTATCCCAATCCTGTATGAAGATAAAACCTTGGAGGAAATTTTGCGCTCAGGTGTAAATATTGTAGCCAGACGCGCACCAACCATTGGGGATTCAGTATCCCCTAGTTATTTTTCATCTCGTGAAATTTGTCACAACTGGCTTAAAACAAGAGGCTTCTACAAATGTGGAGCCAGAATATGTAAAACATGTGGGGTAGCAAAAAATGAAAAAAACTTTTGCGACTCAGGAAAAACACAGACACATATTATTAAAGAATTTATTAATTGCAATACGGAAAATGTTGTCTATCTAATTATATGCAATGTATACAATTTAATTTATGTGGGATGTACAACTAGAAAATTGAAAGTTCGCATTACTGAGCATCTTCGAGATATAGAAAATAAAAAAAATCGACTTCAGAAGTATCTCCATGGCATCTAAACATTTTATAGATTGCCATCAGGGAAATACTAAATTTATGCAGGTAATAGGTATAGAACATGTTCGCAAATTAGCCAGAGGAGGGGATTCCAAAAGACGCCTCCTGACTAGAGAAGCATTTTGGATTTTCAGCTGAAATAACAGATACCCTGAAGGGTTAAATAAAAGAAATGAAATCATGCATCACTACTAAGAATAATAAAATCAGAACCGGCATCAAAATTCTTGTTCGGTTGTCATAAGCCTGTAGTGAACTTATTTAGCATTCGTATATTCTGAATGCTCATTTATTTGCAGTGTTTATGACAGGCTCCTTTGTCCCAATACACATTGTGCAGATGATGCGTTTTATGGAGCACAGATGGTGGTTTGGAGGTCACACAAATGGTGCTGATATACACCATTTTCTGATGGAACCAGGATAAGCATTAAATGATAATACCGATATCTGAGAAATATGTAGGATATTTATATATACCGTATTTTTCTGACTATAAGACGCACTTTTTTCCCCCCAAAATCGGGGTGAAAATGAGGGTGCGTCTTATGATCGGAACGTACCTGTAAATGGGGTTCAGCGGCATCATAGGAGCTCGGAGCCGGCGGTGGAGCGGCACTGCGGGAGCCTCCAGCATTGATGCAGCATGGCGGGACCATCGGCGGTGGAGCAGGAGCCGCCGGCGGTGGAGCAGGAGCCGCCGGCAGTGAAGTGAAAGCCGCCAGCGGTGAAATGGGGTAAAGCCGCCGGCGGAGAAGCAGAAGCCGCCAGCGGGGACGCAGAAGCCGCCGGCGGTGAATCAGAAGCCGCCAGCGGGAACTCAGGGCTGTTGGAGCCGCCGGCGGTGGAGCACGAGCCGCCGGCGGTGAAGTGAAAGCCGCCGGCGGTGAAGTGGGATAAAGCCGCCGGCGGAGAAGCAGGAGCCGCCAGCTGGGACACAGAAGCCGCCGGCGGTGAATCAGAAGCCGCCGGCGGGGACTCAGGGCTGTGGGAGCCGCCGGCGGTGGAGCACGAGCCGCCAGTGGTGAAACAAGAGCCGCCGGCGGCTCGTGCTGCACCGCCGGCGGCTCCCACAGCCCTGCGTCCCCGCCGGCGGCTTCTGATTCACTGCCGGCGGTGACGCAGGGCTGTGGGAGCCGCCGGCGGTGGAGCACGAAGCCGCCGGCGGTGAAGCAGGAGCCGCCGGCGGGGATGCAGAAGCCTCCGGCGGTGATGCAGGGCTGTAGGAGCCGCCGGCGGTGTAGCACGAGCCGCCGGCAGTGAAGGAGCCGCCGGCGGTGTAGCACGAGCCACCGGCAGTGAAGAAGCCGCTGGCTCTCTGAAGCGGCAGCCTCCGCTGTGTGAGCCGCCGGCGGTGAAGCGGCTGCCTCCAATGTGTGAGCCGCCGCTCTGAATATAGTGCGGCCACACTAGACAAGAAGTAGGAGGTTCTCCCTGCTGGTCATGTGCTGCAGTGACAGATTGTCATGTGCTGCAGCTCGTGAATTAGATGAGAACATACCATACTTCCTGTCTAGTGTGGCCACAGAAGTGAGGTACATTAAGTATTAAAGTTAACTAGTTAGGGTATGGTCCGCTCCGCCCAAATCCCCTCCCCCTTCTGAACGCTCGGTGATTCCGGATGTGCTCATTGAACACATCCGGAATCACCGCAGCGCTACACAGCCCTGTGTTACCCTATTTCCCTTGCAGCGACGGAGCGTCGCCGCAAGGGAAAAGGACATGCTGCGATCTAAAAAGATGCGCCGCATGTCCGTTAGCGCAGGTCTGCCACCTGCGTGTTTTTACGCATAGTGGAGATGGGATTTCTTGAAATCCCCTCCACTATGCTGTAACATCTGGACGCTGCGTGTTTGACGCTGCGCCAGTACACAGCGTCAAAAACGCAGCGTTTACTAACCGTGGAAACATACCCTTAAAGGGAATCTGTCATCCCATTTTTGCCCTATGAGATGCGGCCACCGCCATCAGGGGCTTATCTACAGCATTCTGGAATGCTGTAGATAAGCCCCCGATGTCACCTGAAAGTGACGAAAAAACAGTTCTATTACCGTATACTCACCCAGGGGCGGTCCGCCGTCCGATGGGCGTCGTGGTCCGGTTCGGCGCCTCCCATCTTGTAGCTAAGCCCTCCTCATCTTTCCGTCCCGTCGCGGCTCCTGCGCAGGCACACTGATCTGACCTGGTGAGGGCAGAGCAGAGTACCACAGTGCGCAGGCGTCGGACCTCTCTGACCTTTCCCGGCGCCTGCGCACTGCAGTACTCTGCTCTGCCCTCACCAGGGCAGATCAGTGCGCCTGCGCAGGAGCCGCGGCGGGACAGAAAGAAGAGGCCGGCTTCGCTACAAGATGGGAGGCGCCGAACCGGACCGCGACACCCATCGGACTGGACGGAGGACCGCCCCTGGGTGAGTATACGGTAATATACCATAACTCGTTTTTCTTCACTTTCAGGTAACATCGGGGGCTTATCTACAGAATTACAGAATGTAAGATAAGCCCCCGATGGCGGTGGCCCTATCTCATAGGGCAAAAATGGGGTGACAGATTCCCTTTAAAACATTATCACTACTGTGGTGAACTATAACTCCCAACATGCTACAGGAGCTGCAGGTCATGTTGGGAGTTACCGTATAGTTCTCCAAAGCACTTGACATACGGTATAAAAAAATGGCACCTATGATATACGGTAGGCTGTCAAATGCACAGGCAGCGTGTATTAGGGTACTGTATGTTTCCATGGTCACATACCAGCATCACTTTGGACGCAGCACATGTCCGCTCCGTCCAAAGCACTGACGGCTTTTGTACGTGTGATTCGCTGAACACATGCGTCTCTGCAAGATACGGTAAATACCGTAGACATGCTGAGGTCTAAATGCCACAGCATGTTAGAGAAAAAAAAGTGGCTAAAGTCATACAGCCCATTGTTACGCTAATACCGTACATGCTGCCTATGCATTGGACAGCCCGTATCGTACTTTAAAAGCCACCTGTAGACTACAGTAGTCAGACACGTGGGTCCCCAGCAGCTCCTCCCCATCCGCTGCCATTGAGTGCCAATTTTCTCTCTGCGTGTACGTACAGGAAGAGACCTGTCATTGATTGGCAGCAGGAGGGGAAAAGCCAAAGTACGGCACGGTGTGTTTTTCTCTGAAACGCCGTAGCATTTCAGAGTGAAGCATACCGTACCTGGCATAACGTACCTATCCGTATGTGTTTGGAGTGTGGGAAGAAATCGTAGAACCCGGAGGAAACCCATGCAAACATGGGGAGAACATACAAACTCCTTGCTGGGGTGTTGCTCCATACAACAGTGTTGCACAACCTGTGGCCCTCCAGCAGCAGATCCCCCAGCATAACAGAGTCAGCAGCAAGACAAAGTACCGTACCGTACTGATACCATAATTTTGTATTTTCTTGCAGAAAGATACGATCATGTACCGTACTCTCCTGGGAAGATGTCAAAGCAGAAAAGGATGTCATATAAAATCCCTTTTAAACTGGAGGTAGTGAAGTACGCCAAAGAACATGGGAACAGAGCAGCGGAGAGACACTTTGGGCCACCTCCAACTGAAAAAATGATACGGGAATGGAGGAAACAGGAGGATCAGCTGCAAAAAATGGACAAAGACAAAAAATGTTTTCGTGGGCATGCTGCAAAGTGGCCACATTTAGAAGTGGATGTGAAAGAGTGGATCATACGTCACAGGAACAATGGATATTCTGTATCTACAAAAATGATCATTTATGAAGCTAAACGTCTGGCTGCAGAGAAAGGCATTGAGGACTTCACAGGATCACCATCATGGTGCTATAGATTTATGAAGAGATGTGGCCTTGCTATGCGCACAAAAACTAGGATTGCACAAAAAATGCCAATAGAATATGAAGCCAAGATTGTATCTTTTCACAAATTTGTCCTGGAAGCAAGAAAGAAAAATGGATACGAAATGACTCAGATTGGGAACATGGATGAAGTCCCGTTGACTTTCGATGTTCCATCAAACAAAACCGTTGATGTGAAAGGTGCCAAAACTATAGCCGTGAAGACCTCAGGGCACGAGAAAACCCATTATACAGCAGTGTTGTCCTGCTGTGCAGATGGCACCAAACTGCCCCCACTGCTGATTTTCAAGAGAAAAACCATGCCAAAAGAGGCGATCCCAAGAGGTGTCATTGTTCATATTCATGAGAAGGGATGGATGGATGAAAATGGCATGAAGATATGGATAGAAAAAGTGTGGTCCAAACGTCCTGGAGGGCTTCTGAAAAAACCTGCTCTATTAGTGCTGGACCAGTTCAGGGCACATATCACTGAAGCCACAAAAAGGAGATTTAAAGAAGAGAAAACCCATCTTGCCGTAATTCCTGGGGGGCTTACCAGTCAGTTGCAACCTTTGGACGTTTCCATAAATAAGCCATTTAAAGTTTTCATGAGAGAACAATGGAATAGATGGATGGCTGCTGGAAATCATGACCTGACACCAACTGGACGAATGAAGAGGCCCAATATCACCCAGGTTTGCGAGTGGGTGAAAACCTCATGGCAGTCAGTTAAAGATGAAACCATTGTAAAGTCCTTCAAAAAATGTGGCATCAGCAATGCTTTAGATGGCACCGAAGATGACATCCTCTATGAACAGAGTGATGACAGTGAAACTAGTGATTCTGAGGAACCGAGCTTCCTAAATATGGACAGTAGTGACGAGGAGTTCTTGGGGTTCCCTGATGACTGAGGAGTTTCTGTACATAAATCAATAATGTTGTTAATGCTGCTGCTGAGTTCTGTTTACATTTGCATTGGTGAAATATTATGTTATTTATGTTATTAAATATTTTACCCCATTATTTGCTTCAAAACATTTTTTTCCTATTTTCAACCTCTAAAACCTAGGTACGTCTTATGGTCCGGTGCGTCTTATAGTCCGAAAAATACGGTAGTATTTCTGGAATTTTTTTTTTTCCCAAAATAAATGTAACCTAAATATAATATTGATATTTGAGAGATATGTAGGGTATGTATGTGTAGCATTTTCTGAGAGATACCTTATTTTTGATTGGGGGATTATATATGTTTTCTCCTAAAACAAATGCAATTTAATCATAGATTAATGAGACTATAAATTTATATGTATTCAATTGGATCTTTCTTATGGGGAAAAAAAAATTTCTGCATTCACTTTTCTTTAGAGGGAACGATAAATATCCTATCTCCGATCGGTGATACATATATATAGTGCTTTGAATAAATCCGATTGATAAAAATCTATGTGTATAAATATATTCATGCACTATTTCTATTGGATTTTGTAAAATTGATTTATTCAGATATATCGGCATATCGGTGTTGGAATTTTATTGCTATATTACTAAACATATATTTATTTTTTTCTGAATAGAATGAACAGCTATGATATCCTGTTTCCATCATTCCGGTATCTTATGAATGAGATTTATTGTCATATATACAGAATATGATCGAATTAAGAAAAACCTCTCTTTTTTTTTTCTGGATATATTATCGCTGAATAAATGTGAAGAAATGACATCAGTAGGACATTAAAAGTCTCCAGAAAGTCACCACAAAGTAAAGATAAAAGAACTGATGTGGAAAGAAAATCACTTGAAATTATAATGTTTTATGTTTTTAATATACCGTATATACTCGTGTATAAGCCGAGATTTTCAGCACCTTTTTTCGTGCTGAAAATGCCCCCTCGGCTTATACACGAGTCATAGGGCAGAAACCAGCGGGGTAGGGGGTGCCGCGGCAGGAGCCGGTGGCTGGGATCATACTCACCCCTCCCCGTGCCATCGCTGAACTTGCCTGCAATCCTGCAGCTCTCCCCGCTTTCTTCAGCTCTCCAGCGCTGAGCGGTGACGTAATACCCGCTCATTAAGGTCATGTAATATGGACGCGACGCCACTCCCATGGGCGTCGCCTCCATATTCATGGCCTTAATGAGCGGTATTACATCACCGCTCAGCGCTGGAGAGCTGAAGGAAGCCGGGGAGAGCTGCAGGATTGCAGGCAAGTTCAGCGATGGCACGGGGAGGGGTGAGTATGATGGAGGAGAGGACAAGGAGCACGAGCAGTACGGGGAGGAGAACGGTGGACGGGGGAAGCATGGAGCAGGACGGGGGAAGCATGGAGGAGGACGGGGAGGAGAACGGAGGACGGGGGAGGCATGGAGCAGGACAGGGGGGGGAGAACGGTGGATGGGGGAAGCATGGAGGAGGACGGGGAGGAGAACGGAGGACGGGGGAAGCATGGAGCAGGACAGGGGGGGCACAGGAGGACGGAGAAGGAATGGGGGAGCACAGCGAGGAACGGAGCAGGAGGGGGGAATACAGAGGAGAATAGGGGAGCACAGAGCTGGATGGGGGAGCAAGGAGCAGGACGGGGGCAGCACAGAGCAGGAGGGCAGTTTATACACCCGGCTTATACACGAGTCAATAAGTTTTCCCAGTTTTTTTGTGGCAAAATTAGGGGGTCGGCTTATACACGGGTCGGCTTATACACGAGTATATACGGTATGTTACTGTTTTATGTGCACTGTTAAATCTTTAAGCACTCAAATGTCTAATTATTGTATACTAGATGTCATGGGTGTTTCTGTTGAAATGGATATATGCAGAACTTCTGCTTAAACACCTGAGGGTTAAATCAAGAAACATCTGTTTCTAATTATATGACGTTTCAGCAGCTCACCCATGAGTCTCAGATAGCTTTAAAAATGCAGGCGGGTAATTCATTTTCAGCTTTGACAAAGACCATCTAAGGTCGAAACGCGTTGCTGGTACAGCTGGTAGTGCATACTCTCCGCTTTTTGCATTTGGAGGACACCATTATGTGACGATTTTATTTTTGGATTGAATAAAGAATTGCACTTTCTACAGAAGCTGGACTGCTCCCTTCATTTTCTCTGCAACTGCTCCCTGTGCATGCTGTGGCTACTACTGTACATGCTCTAGCTTCTCTGGTACACACTGTGGCTATTCCCTGAACATGCTGCGGCTGCTACTGTACTCACTGCGGCTGCTTCAAAACAATAGGATCATCTAGAGTGTTTTGTCGGGTACGGATGACAGAACTATTGTTGTAGTGTCATAGGTTATTATGATTAATGGCATCATGTTTCCTATTGCATAATAAGGATAATTATACTGAGCTGATGAGACACTGCAGCCATTACCTCCAGGATTACTGACTGCGTCCTAATCCTTCCTGAAGGCTCGTTATGTTTATAGGGGATCGTTACATTCTTACTGGATGATAAGTTATGAAGTGGAAGAGCAACAGCACTTCACAGGACTATCAGCCAGATATACCGTGATAGATCCTACAGACTATTATTCCCCTGACCTCTCTACACATCTGCAGGACATCGCTCTAGCACATGACTGATATACAGGCGCCTGTTTATGATATTTCCTGCTCTGAATTCTGGATTTTGACTCTTGGAATGATTTTATGGCAGCCATTGTTATAGTGCGATGCAGATAACGTTTCATGCCCGGATTAGCAGGCTGCGCCATTTTAACAAACACAATCGGGAAACATGCAGCAGGATGTAAAGGTGACCGCACTGACTGATGTCACACACGCGTCCTGTGCAGCCATATACCGGATATCACCCGCCATGTGGTGACTGCAGCGGATTTTTGCTTTTTCAAAGCAGTGATGGCGGCTGTGGACCCCTCACCTCGTCTGCACTGGTTTCCAGTATGAGGGTCATGATGAATGAGAGAACAGTTGTCTGATCAGGTTGAGCTGGGAGTAATGGTGGCACATGCTCCTATTTTCCTTTGCCCCAGTTTTTTCCACATCCTCCATATCCTCAATTTAGCCCACTGAGAAAGATGGCCGCAATTACGAATGGTGGAGGAGACTGCAGGTTACGAGGAAGTAGTGACCCCCTGTTTATACCAGGCATATGGAGGGTCCGGTGCGGTGTTCTTATTATATGGCAGATCTTGTAGGATTATTCCCAGTATACGGCAGTCTTGAGGATTTTCCCCAGTATACGACAGCTCTTGTGAGGTGTTCCCTGCATACGGCAGCTTTAATACACATAATCCCAGACTCATATTAAAGGGATAAGCCAAGAAAACAAACTTGGCCCCTAGAAAAACCACTCCAAAAATACCATATTTAAAGAAGGACAAATGGGAGTGTTTAAAAAGGATAAATGCGCAATCTTTGATCTAATCCTTATAAATAGGGAAGAAATGGTTGAGGAGGTAAGAGTGGCTGGGACCCTAGGAGGTAGTGACCGTGCTATTTTAGAATTTTGGATAACAAGAGGAGGAAGACCTGTGAAGACTCAGACGTCAAGGTTAGATTTCAGAAAGGCAGATTTTAAGGGACTCAGAAAGAGAATTGGAGGGATCCAATGGCTGGATATCCTTAAGGACAAAAATGTCCAGGAAGGATGGAAAATCTTGAAAAATGAGGTTTTTAAAGCACAATTGTTAACAATTCCGAAAAGAGTGAAGAATGGGAAGCATTTAAGGAAACCAGGATGGATGAACACAGAACTTAAACACATGCTAAAAAGGAAGAAAGAAATGTTTATCAAATGGAAAGAGGGAGGCATATCTAAAGAAGAATATAATGCTGTCTGCAGAACCTGCAGGGCACAAATCAGATTATCTAAAGCTGACAATGAATTAAGGCTTGCAAGTGACATCAAAAGCAACAAAAAAGGATTTTGGGGATACGTCAAAAGTAAAAGAAAAGTCAAAGATGCTACAGGATTTTTACAGGATGAAAATGATGAAATGGTAAGACAGGATGTTGAGAAGGCTGATCTGTTAAATTCCTATTTTGCATCTGTTTTCTCTCAGAAAGGAAATGTAACATCAACTGATCTTCACTGTCCTATTAAAGGAATAGAAGAATCCAGGATATCTATAAACAGAAAGACAGTGAGGAAACACTTAGCTAACCTAAATGAATTCAAGTCTCCAGGTCCAGATGAATTACACCCCAGAGTACTGAAGGAAATAGCAGAAGAAATTCTTGAACCACTGTCCATAATCTTTGAAAATTCTTGGAGAACAGGAGAAGTCCCAGAAGACTGGAGAAGAGCAAATGTTGTTCCTATCTTCAAAAAGGGGAAGAAGGTGGACCCAGGGAACTACAGGCCGGTGAGTCTGACTTCTATACCAGGAAAGATCTTTGAACAAATTATTAAAGAACATGTATGCAAGTACCTGGATAAGAATGAAGTGATTAAACAGAGTCAGCATGGGTTTGTAACTAATAAGTCATGTCAGACTAACTTAATTTCCTTCTATGACAGAATCACTGACTGGGTGGATCAGGGAAATGCTGTAGATATAGTATATCTTGACTTCAGCAAAGCATTTGACAAAGTATCTCACACAATCCTTATTGAAAAAATGGCTAAGTATGGAAAGGACAAGGCAACTGTTAGGTGGATTCATAACTGGCTTAGTGATCGGACCCAAAGAGTGGTCGTTAATGGCTGCACATCCAGTTGGAGGAATGTATCAAGTGGGGTACCACAAGGCTCTGTTTTGGGCCCTGTATTGTTCAACATCTTTATCAATGATTTAGATGAAGGAATTGAGGGTAAACTGATCACATTTGCTGATGACACAAAGCTAGGAGGGTAGCTAATACTAGAGAAGAGAGAGAGGATTCAAAAAGATTTAAATAAACTGGAGCAGTGGGCAGCAACTAACAGAATGGATTTTAACAGGGAAAAATGCAAAGTGCTACATCTGGGCAATAAAAATGAAAAAAGCATATACAAAATGGGAGGAATAGGGCTAAGTAACAGCACATGTGAAAAAGACTTGGGTATACTAATTGATCACAGACTGAACATGAGTCAACAGTGTGATGCAGCAGCAAAAAAGGCAAATGCAATTCTAGGATGTATCAACAGAAGCATACAGTCTAGATCACGTGAGGTCATTATTGCCCTCTATTCCTCTTTGGTCAGACCTCATCTGGAATACTCTGTCCAGTTTTGGGCACCACATTTTAAAAAAGACATCAACAAACTGGAGCAAGTTCAGAGAAGAGCCACCAGAATGGTGACCGGTCTGCAAACCATGTCCTATGAGGAACGGTTGCAGGATTTGGGAATGTTTAGCTTGCAAAAAAGAAGACTGAGAGGAGACTTAATAGCTGTCTACAAATATCTCAAGGGCTGTCACATTGTAGAAGGATTATCTTTATTCTCATTTGCACAAGGAAAAACTAGAAGCAATGGAATGAAACTGAATAGGAGGAGACACAGATTAGATATTAGAAAAAACTTTTTGACAGTTAGGGTGATCAATGAGTGGAACAGGCTGCCACGAGAGGTGGTGAGTTCTCCTTCAATGGAAGTCTTCAAACAGAGTCTGGACAGACATCTGTCTGGGATGATTTAGAGAATCCTGCTTTGAGCAGGGGATTGGACCAGATGGCCCAGGAGGTCCCTTCCAACTCTACTATTCTATGATTCTATGAAGTAATAGAAAATAGTATAGAAAAACCACATCTATATAAAGTGCAACAACTAAGTACACCACTAGATGGCATCCAGTACCAAATCAGTAATAGTAATCATCACATATAAATAATGTGGGAAGAGGAAAAGTCCTTAATTATATGCACATATTGCCTCATCTACATATTAAGAACAATAAATCAATTCTCTATTTAAGTTATTTGTCAGTGGCAATTGCTAGGAAGGTAATATAATGTTTAGGTTCATATAAGCATGGTATCTGTCTGTGCAGAAATGTACCAAAAATGTGCCCAAAAGGTACACAGCACAAAAATTAGGACACAATCCTCTTACCCAGTACTAGAATCCACAGAATTGAAATTGCACAACCCCCGACGTACGTTTCGCTGCATTACTGCATACTTTCTCAAGGGGAGGTGTTCATTCTTAGTCCAACAAGACCTTATATCCCAGAGTTCCCTGGTCACATGTACATCACGTGACCGGGACACTGATTGGCTGTGTGGGAGTGGCGCATGCACCTGCGGCCCGCCTCGCCGCAACTACATGACCCGGCCAGGTCCTACAGCGATACGAGAGGAAGCACAGCGTTGCTATAGCTACCAGTCAAACACCGCAGATACCGCTCGACCGAGACAGGAGGGGTGAAGGAGAGGGGCAAGTGACCGCATGCGCACCACAGACAAACCAGAGCTTGCAGTTGGCAGCATAAATACACAATAATAAAGCTCAGAGTCCATATTTACAGATCCAGCCTACAGATTGCATAGGTGACTATGCCGTTATATCTCTCATCAATAATTCAATATTCATCCACATACAGTCATGGCCAAAAGTTTTGAGAATGACACAAATATTATATTTTCACATGATCTGCTGCCCTCTGGTTTTTATATGTGTTTGACAGATGTTTTTATCACAGACAGAAATATAATAATTGCAAACATATGAGTAACAAAAGCTTATATTGACAGTTAGAATGAGTTAATGCAGCAAGTCAATATTTGCAGTTTTGACCCTTCTTCTTCAGGAACTCTGCAATTCTCCCTGGCATGCTCTCAATCAACTTCTGGACCAAATCCTGACTGATAGCAGTCCATTCTTGCACAATCAATGCTTTCATTTTGTCAGAATTTTTAGGTTTTTGTTCGTCCACCCGTCTCTTGATGATTGACCACAAGTTCTCAATGGGATTAAGATCTGGGGAGTTTCCAGGCCATGGACCCAAAATCTCTATGTTTTGTTCCCTGAGCCATTTAGTTATCACCTTTGCTTTATGGCAAGGTGCTCCATCATGCTGGAAAAGGCATTGTTGATCGCCAAACTGCTCTTGGAGGGTTGGGAGAAGTTGCTCTTGGAGGACATTCTGGTACCATTCTTTATTCATGGCTGTGTTTTTAGGCAAGACTGTGAGCCAGCCGATTCCCTTGGCTGAGAAGCAACCCCACACATGAATGGTTTCAGGATGCTTAACAGTTGGCATGAGACAAGACTGGTGGTAGCACTCACCTTGTCTTCTCCGAATGAGGCGTTTTCATAATGTCCCAAACAATCGAAAAGGGGATTCATCAGAGAAAATAACTTTACCCCAGTCCTCAGCAGTCCACTGCCTGTACCTTTTGCAGAATATCAGTCTGTCCATGATGTTTTTTCTGGAGAGAAGTGGCTTCTTTGCTGCCCTCCTTGAGACCAGTCCTTGCTCCAAGAGTCTCCGCCTCACAGTGCGTGCAGATGCACTCACACCTGCCTGCTGCCATTCCTGAGCAAGCTCTGCACTGCTGGTAGCCCGATCCCGCAGCTGAAACACTTTTAAGAGACGGTCCTGGCGCTTGCTGGTCTTTCTTGGGCGCCCTGAAGCCTTTTTGGCAACAATGGAACCTCTCTCCTTGAAGTTCTTGATGATGCGATAGATTGTTGACTGAGGTGCAATCTTTCTAGCTGCGATACTCTTCCCTGTTAGGCCATTTTTGTGCATTGCAATGATGACTGCACGTGTTTCTTTAGAGATAACCATGGTTAACAGAAGAGAAACAATGATGCCAAGCACCAGCCTCCTTTTAAAGTGTCCAGTGGTGTCATTCTTACTTAATCATGACAGATTGATCTTCAGCCATGTCCTCATCAACACCCACACCTGGGTTAATGGAGCAATCACTGAAAAGAGGTTAGCTGGTCCTTTTAAGGCATGGCTGCAATGATGTTGAAATGTGTTTTGGGGGATAAAGTTCATTTTCTAGCCAAATATTGACTTTTTAAGTAATTGCTGTTAAGCTGATCACTCTTTATAACATTCTGGACTATATGCAAATTGCCATTAGAAAAAGTGAAGCAGTAGACTTTGTAAAAATTAATATTTGTGTCATTCTCAAAACTTTTGGCCATGACTGTATATATGGTAGTCTTCAGGTATCAACTGATAGTGGATCTTCGATCATCAGATGCCATATATCGCATATCCGAAACAAGACGTACACCTCTGGGAGGCCCAATATAATAGAAGTAACTATGTGAAAAATTTTTTTTTAAAAACGCAATTTTTTAAAAAAAGGGAAAAATTAACACCATAAAAAGAGGAAAAACCATAATTAAAAAATACATTTCACAGGAATGGAGAAAAATTCAAAGATTCATTAAGGCCATCTGGTTTCACAGTTCCCAACGTGACTAACCATTTTAGTTCACGCCTGGCCAGGAGCTGCTTAATGTTCCCTCCTCTTATCCCAGTGTGAACCAGATCTATCCCCCTCACCATAAACTCTTTCGGGTCACAATTATGGACACTTCTAAAATGTTTGGGGATAGTTTTTAATTAGGGCAGCTCTTGGGTGTTCCCAGTATACGGCAGCTCTTGAGGGTTGTTCCCAGTATACGGCAGCTCTTGTGGGATATTTCCATTATACAGCAGTTCTTGTGGGGTGTTCCCAGTATACAGCAGGTCTTGAGGTGTGTTCCCGGTATACGGCAGCCCTTGTGGGTTATTTCCAGTATACAGCAGCTCTTGTGATGGGTTCCCAGTATACAGCAGGTCTTGTGTGGTATCCCCGATATACGGCAGGTTTTGTCAGTTGTTCCAGATATACCACAGATCTTGTGATTTGTTCCCATTATACGGCAGCTCTTGTTGGGCGTTCCTTGCATACGGCAGCTCTTGTGGGGTGTTCACTTGCATACGGCGGGTCTTGTGGGGGTGTTCCCGGTATACGGCAGCTCTTATGGGGTGTTCCTTGCATATGGCAGCTCTTGTGGGGTGTTCCCTTGCATATGGCAGGTCTTGTAGGGTGTTCCTGGTAACGGCAGGTCTTGTGGGATGTTCAATGCATACGGCAGCTCTTGTGGGTTGTTCCCGGTATACGGCAGGTCTTGTGGGGTGTTTCCTGTTTGGTGGAGGAGGAGCTTGGGAACTTAGCTGTGTGTTGTGCTTGGAGATGGTGCTGGGAAGGGAGAGTTTTTACCATCCAGGACTTTTTGTCTGCCCCTTCCCAGCAAAGGAGAGTTCTCTTTGGGACTGGATCCCAGGGCTGGGCCCTCGGCCTCCACCTCCTGGTCCAAGCCGAAGGAGTGTGGGAGGCCACAAGCGGGTCTTGTTGAGGTGTTCCCA